>CAUYON010168313.1:0-19873 GCA_963573935.1 Arctocebus calabarensis
ATCATCATGAACATGATGGCTATGTCGGTTTGATGAAAATGTTTCAGATTGTATATGAAACCAGCACATTGTACCCATTGATTGCACTAATGTACTCAGTTATGATTCAACAATAAAAAAAAAAATTCTTATCTCTAAAAAAAAAAAAAGAACTTTGTTAGTCAAGGTGTATCACTGTAGAGTCTGAACATTGCTGAGTTCACAGAAGACCGAAAACCAGGCTTTGAAACATGGCCTGAGAGGTTCTGCCAACATGCCCAGACTTTGGCAGCCCCCACAGTGGTCACACTTCCATCTCAGCCAAACTGTATAACTGCCACTGTCTGTGAGACCTGGGGTCTTTGGCTATAAAAGGGTATAATAACATCTATTGACCTATTTCATAGTGGGGTTGTGAGAATACAAAGATAATATAAGTAAGTCCAGGGGGGCAGAAGGGGTGCACCATGTAGGTATACACTATTCACTACAAGTTACAGGTACAGGTAGAGTTATATAAGGGTAGGAATACAATTCTGTTGGTTTCTTTTCCTGTGATAATGCAAAAGCTGTTCTCTGTGAATTTAACTGACTCCACAAAGATGGAGAAAGACCTGTGGGCCTCAGTTCATTCATACCAGGCTCTCCTCAACTGACTTAATGACCTGAAGCAAGTTCAATGAATGTTAGATTGTGAAGATTCTCCTTTTCAGAAAGACTTCCTTAATCATTAAAAACCAAAGCAAAACAAACCAAAACACAGAAAACAATACAATGAGTTCATTCTTCCCAGCCCAGTCAGGCCTGAATGGGCTGCCTCACTCTGGGACTTACTCTCCCTGACTTGGGTGCCTGGCAGCTGGCCCTTCTCTCTTCTTTGCAGGGCATTTCCCTCCCCTACTCTCCATTGAAGCCACCAACCCTTCAGAACTTTCCCAGTCAGGGAGGAGGAGAGGGAAGAGAATGGAGGAAAATGGCTTTGGGGAAGGATCCATGAATTGGTGGTACCTGGGAGGGACTAGGAGAAACTCCTCACAGCTTGGTAACAAGTGAAATAAAAACAACTATTGAGAATTGACATATAAAATCAAAGCATGATGGGCTCAGCACCTGTGGCTCAAATGGCTAAGGTGCCAGCCACATACACCTGAGCTGGCAGGTTCAAATCCAGCCCCAGGCCAGCCAAACAACAATGATGGTTGCAACCAAAAAAAAAAAAAAGTAGCCAGGCGTTGTGGCAGGTGTCTGTAATTCCAGCTACTTGGGAGGTGGAGGCAGGAGAACTGCTTGAGCCCAGGAGTTGGAGGATGCTGTGAGCTGTGATGCCATAGCACTCTACCCAGGGTGGCAGCTTGAGGCTCAGTCTCAAAAAAAAAAAAAAAAAAAATCAAAGCATGATGAATCTAAGGAGAGACTTCAAGATCCCCAGAAAGTGGCAGGGCCAGTGTAAGTCTTGACTGTTACTGTTGACAGGATCAAAGGAAGAAGCCGATAAACATGGTTTGGGCCATCTGTGCCCACATGGACACTGGCAAGACCACAGTATATCACTGCTCCCCACGCTAAGTACTTCTCCAGAATTATTTTATTAAGTGCTTACAACAAACTGGTGATCATTCCATTCATCTCATTGAACAGGAGGGGAAAGTGAGTATTTGTTTCCTTGTGCTGCTGTAACAAATGAGCACAAATTTAGTGACTTAAACACCACTTGTGTATTATCTTATATTTCTACAGGTTAGAAGTCCAACATGGATCCTTTCTTGACAAGGATCTATCTCCTTGCCTTCTGCAGAATCTAAAGGACACCCACATCCCTTAGCTCCTGTCCTCCTTCCTCCACCCTCAATGCCAGCAGTGTCCCATCCCTCCGACCATTCTTCCACAGCATCTTCCTCTGACTCCCACCTCAGCCATATATCTAATTTTTTCACTCCCCACAAACCAATTTTTTACCTCTGGGGGACAATATCATCCCTATTGAGAAGGCATGATTTATCCAAACAGGAGTGATAATACTGAAGTGAGCACCTACTGTTTACCTTCTGCCAACAGCTCCCTGATTTTCCTTCCTCTACTCTATGCAACCACACAGGTTGGGTGGGGCTGATTCAAGGCTAGAGTTTTGACCACAGAAATTGCTGCAGGGAAGGAACATACTGAGCCCTCAGCGAATGAGGGTTTTCATTATTATCTGATTTTTAGAACAGACAGTAGAAATGTTAACATTTATATATCAAACAAATGACCAGCTATGAAACATATTCTAAATGTAATTTTTAACATCTCCCGTACGCTTAAATTAATCCAATACTTGAGTAGAGCTATATATTTATTTTTTGTTCCTAGTTAAAATAATGGATATCCCTGATCTAATTCTGCCGTGGTTTTTATTACTTTTCTCAATAACAAAAGCCAGGGACAAAATCAGATTTTGCTCCTAGCAGTTTAAATAGATAAAATCAGTGTGACTGTCAAAACCCAGGTTGGTCTTGTTGGGTTGAGATGAAAACCAGGGTTACAATTGAAAAAGATGAATGTGGACAATCACAGGGAAAAGAGCTGGGCTAATCGAGTGAACAAATAAGACACACACGTCCCAGATGGAGTACGGGTAATTAGCAAAGTGTCTTTTTGTGATTATTTTCCAAGAGCAGACATTCATAAACTAATGCAGACTTTATAATGGGGTAGCAGCATAATTTTTTTAAAAAACTTAAAACTTTTGCTCACCAGCATCTAAAAAATCTGATTTTTATTATTACAGGCCTCTATGTACATAACTTCCCCTTTTGGACAGGTGGAGGAACAACTTAGACTAACAGACTATCTGGACCAAGGGACAAGAGTTGGCAAGGCTTCTGTGGCCTAAAATCACGATGATCATGCAAAGTCGGGATCCTGGTTTTATGTAAGGTCTGAAAACTTCATCCAGCAAATGTACTTTAATTCAATAAGCCTGAGATTTACAAAGTCACAACACAAGCTTCCACTGCAGAGCAAGATTTTCTCCTTCTTTATATCTTTAGGTATCTTCTATTCTGCTTACTAGTTCCCTCACTGGACATAGAGTCAAACATTCTTTTCAGGTTGGTTCTACAAAGCCAGAGGCAGGCCAAACTGTTGCCTCCAACATCCATTCTTTTCTCCTACCTGGGCACATGACCACCTAGCTAAAGACTATAGTTTCCAGCCTCCTCTGCAATTCAGCAGATTCCTGTGGCTAAGCTCTGGCCAAAGAAAGTGATATGCACAACTTCTAGGTTGTAATTTTTAAAGGAAGGGGGCTTGCCTTCCACTTCCTTTGGCCCCTTTCCTGCTGGCTGAATCATAACAAGAATTTGAAATAGAAGTCAGAAAGTAAGCATGTCAGGGCCACAAGATAGAAGGGCTAGTCCCCATCACAGAGAAGACACCAGGGCTACAGAATAGGAGGGCTGGTCCCCATCACGGGGAAGACGGCAGGGCTGCAAGATAGGAGGACTGGTCCCCATCACAGGGAAGACGCCAGGGTTACAGGATAGGAGGACTGGTCCCCATCACAGGGAAGACGCCAGGGCCACAAGACAGGAGGGCTGGTCCCCATCACAGGGAAGATGTCAGGGCCACAAGATAGGAGGGCTGGTCCCCATCACAGGGAAGATGTCGGGGCCACAAGATAGGAGGGCTGGTCCCCATCCCGGGGAAGATGTCAGGGCCACAAGATAGGAGGGCTAGTCCCCATCACAGGGAAGATGCCGGGGCTGCAAGATAGGAGGGTTGGTCCCCATCACGGGGAAGACATCAGGGCCACAAGATAGAAGGGCTGGTCCCCATCACAGGGAAGACGCTGGGGCTGCAAGATAGGAGGGCTGGTCCCCATCACAGGGAAGATGCCAGAGTTACAGGATAGGAGGACTGGTCCCCATCACAGGGAAGACGCCAGGGCTACAGGATAGGAGGGCTGGTCCCCATCACAGGGAAGACGGCAGGGCTGCAAGATAGGAGGGCTGGTCCCCATCACAGGGAAGACGCCAGGGCTACAAGATGGGAGGACTGGTCCCCATCACAGGGAAGACGTCAGGGCCACAAGATAGGAGGGCTGGTCCCCATGATGAGGAAGATGTCAGGGCCACAAGATAGGAGGGCTGGTCCCTATCACGGGGAAGATGTCCATGCTACAGGATATGAGGACTGGTCCCCATCACTGGGAGGATGTTAGGGCCACAGGATAGGAAGAATAATCCCCATCATTGGGAACACATTGGGGCTACAAGATAGGAGGGCTGGTGCCATCGTTGGGAAGCTCCTTCATCAGCCTATATGCTTACACTGTTGAATGAGAAAGAGACTTTTATGTTTTTAAATAACTATTTTTTTGCCTTTTATAACAGCAGTCAAATTGGTAACCTCTCTACACTGTTTAATCCAAATTTTCAGCGCTGACTGCCCTGAAATTTCCAGCATTCACATCTTTGGATTAGAAGAGTTCAATATCCTAAAGACCTATGTATAAATGCCCCTTACCCTGAAGAAATAACAGTGGATATATAAAGAACTGATTCTGAATTAACATTATTTTTCTTTTAAGTTGTATATTTGGGATAAACACATAGAAACTGTCAAATAGTCCTTTTATTTAGCGTCCACAATTAAAAATGAAATGTGGAAAATTGGAGCGGAAGCATAGAGGTATATGCACAAAAACAGGTGCAGATGAAATAGGTCTGGAGTACTCAGTTGTAAGTCTCGCGGCCAACTTTGCATCAATCCCTGTGTCAGACAAGGGATGGTGCTGAACAGCCCCTTCCACAATGGCAAGGAAATCGTTTTACACTGTGGCAAGAAAGCTTTGATAATCTGGAGAAAAGTGTCCTTGAGTCCTGTCATGAGTCCTTTCAGTAACTGAGGGAGGTTCCGAAATCTCTTTCTCTGTAGGTTTTTAAAAATTGGATAGATTTTAATTTTGTGGTCCAGAACGTCACCTTAGAGTCCTGCCCTAGAAGGGCAGGCAGAGGAGTGAGGATGACGGAGACAAACTCGGCATGGTCCCAGGCTTCCTCCTTCCTCCCCTCCTGCTCCCCTCCTCCTCTTTTTCTTCCTCCTTCTCCTTCTCTCTCTCCCAAGACACCAAATCAGTCCATGCTCATAACTGAAGAAAATCAACAAACTTTGTTTCTCATGACCACATGTTTTGACCTATGTCTCCCATTCTATAATGTGCCCAGAAACAGCAAAATGTAATGGTAGGAACCGTACGTGTATGTGAGTGTGTGTGTGTGTGTGAGATGGGGAAAACTGGGACAGAGCTAGGAAGGAAATTTCACAATGTATCTAGTTGCAATTAAGAGCTATGCCATTTTTTTTATTAAACACACACACACACCTGTTCTGTTCTGTTCTGTCCCATCACAGCACTGAACTGTGGGGAGGGGAGATACAGTGGCATCACCCCCCATCCCCCAGGCCTTCGTACAGATACATCCCCATGTACACAATTGATTCACCCCCTTGATGGGTTTTATATGTTTTGCTAGTTCGTTTGGTAAAAGAGAAAAGAGTGCTGTTTTTCAGGGAGATACATTTGAAACAACAGAAAAGCTTATTAAGAGGTGATAAAAAGCCAATGTGATAATGGCTTATCTATTAGGAGAAAATTCAATGTTAGAAGGACACAGCTGACCACCTGCCACCTGCCTCACCTTCCCGAAGGAGCAGTGGCTTATCTCACAGGTGCATTTGAAGGAATCAACAGAACTGCTCCTCTTAATCCCCTCCTTCCCACTCTGTTAAGAGCCTTTGGCCTGCCTGCAAAGAGGGTGCCCTTCCCACCTGCTCTTGGCCATGCAGTAGGCTTTGGGTTCAGGCTCTGGCTGGGGAGAAAAGGGGTAGAAAAGCAGATGTGATCTCCCACTTCACTTGTGACTGGGTCTGCTTAATGCAGGGCAAAGTATCAGCAAACTATCCTGGCCCTGATCTACGGCCACATATTCCTGTGAGCGTTTCCCAGAAATAAAGCTAACAATTCGATCTCCTCTTGCCTGACTTTTCTATTTCTCAACACTGCCTGGAACCCCTGCAGGAGATCAGTAAACAATTTCCAAAGATGGAATGAGTGGATTGGGGCAGGCCTGTTTGCTGACCTCCTAAAACGCCAATGAAACTGTGAATTGATCATTCGCTCCATTAGTTAGAATTGTTACACATGGACTATATATATACATATGCTCACTATTTATTTGCAAATGTTAAGTATGTTCATCTGTATTATTATATACATTATTAAAGTATTCTAACATAGAAATCTGAAAAGATATGAAAATATGTCCATATGAGCTCCTGCCCCTAAGTGGATTATTTGAGCTCTCCCACCTGGAGCCCACTATTCTCAACTGGAAGTCTGTGAAAGGTCAGAAGAGAAAGATGTGAGGTCTACAGTAGTCCAGACGGACGCAGCAGCACAGGAGGGGCCCTGGCTCACAGCCTTGCACCCCTCATCACACACTGTAAGATGACTTTCAAGTTCATGGCGGATGCTCGGTGTGTTGAATTGAACTGGAAGGGGAAGGCGAGGACTGAGCCAACGGTTTCTGAATAGGTAAAATTTGCAGAACTAGAAGGGAAAAAGGAAGAACGTGCCAAGTAAGACTTCTCTTGGAATACCTCATACCAAGAACAAGTTTATCACAGAAATGGCACAGAAGCTGGCTTTCTTCACACGGACTTCTGCACCAACATATTGTAGAGTAGCAGGAAATCAAGTAGGCTATTGGAGAGAGAGAAGGTTACCCTGAACCATGAAATCCAGGCTTAGAAATCTGGATTTCATTTGTTACAGAACAGAATTTGAAACTGTGGAACTTTTCCAAAGCATAGAAATAATCACCATATCAATGTTTTAAGATGATCAGACTGAAATTTGGATGCACATAGGATTGAAAAATATTTGGATTTGGTTAAAGCAGCTCAGGAGAGTCTGGAATGAGACCATTCTGACTAGAGGGATAAAGCTGATAACTAAGAAGAAAGTATAAAACTAAAAGTCAATTACAATGAATATAATCAAATCTAAGGAGCCAATAAGACATAAAGAAAGAAAAGAGTAGCTTTTCCTATATGTGAAGTCTACCGTATTAGAAGGTATGGAGTTTAGCTCTGGGATAATTTAGCCACAGGAATGATAAAAGAAATGGAATCAAGAAGTAGATCACAACAATTCTGGAAGAAAAAGAAAGCACAAGCATTTTCATCAAGTGGCTATAATTCTGTGAACGAGTTACATGATGTGCTTGCATTTGTGCTCTTCAGTTTTTGAAACCTGTGTGCTAGATCCCTCAATGACTTGCTCTGAAAATGGTCTCCTAAGATGGTAAGAAATGACCAAAAATTATATAAAGCTCAATTTCCAAATAGAGTTCTGCAGAAAATACATGTGCCATCTGGCCTTCTGGCTAACTTCACTTCTTTCCTTTTAGGCAGATATTATTTTATCCAGACCACACAGTTTTTTTTGTAGAGTTGGTTCATGAAAATTTCAGAACATGACTCTGGAGCAGAAATGTTTGCCAAGTGACAGAAGATTAGCTACTTAACATCAGGGCAGTTTCCTTGTCTCAGTGGTTAAGCAAGTCTCTTCCAGGCTGTGTGTGCTTTTGGGTGCCTTGTCATCTCTCAACAGTAATGTCTCCAGTGCACTCTGAGACAGGTACTGTTCCTGCACAGATACTGATGCTCCAAAATTAACTACAAAGACTTCACAACCCATGACGCTATTTGACAGGTAACATTATGATGGTCCATTGGAATGTAAATTGATCTAAACCAAGTCACTTTGTGTGAAATGGGAATAAAGTTTCCTTATTCTCCTTCTATAAAATATTCTATTCTCAATGGTCCTTTCACTGGCAGTATCTGTAGAATTATGCTTTGGGCTCTGCTGCAAAGGCTCCCTGCCCCAAGTGACAGAAAATTTAGCCAAGGTGTATTAGAGTATGGAAAAACTAATTCTGGGCTGGGTTGGCTTTTCAAATCCAGTTTAAACTAAGAAAAGAGGCACTTAACAACAGTAGAAAACAACAACAGCAACAACAAAAAACAACAAAAAATCACCTTGGTTGTTTAGCTGTTTTTCCCTCCTCCGGGTTTTTCTAAAGGCAGAAATCAATAGACTTTGTAAGTACTGACCCGTCTCCAAAGAAAGTGACAGGTTAAGCTGAAAGTGAGAGCCTCCACACCAATGTTGAATGAAGGGGAGCTTTTTAATGACATGGGTTTTGGCTTTATTCCTCAGTGGCCTCATGGAACTGCAGCAGAATCCAAAGCATAATTCTACAGATATGTATCACCAATAGAAGGACCGAAGGGAATGTAGTAACCCATTCTAGAGAGACAGATTAGGAGGATAAACACATGTCCAAAATAACCGGTCCCCAAATAAAGATGAAATGAACAGAATTCAACATTTGTAAATCATGCTGGACAATGAGGCATGAGTTCTCAAGAAAATATTCAGGTAGAACTTTAAATCAATTTAATCATAAAGTTCATTTAGATCCTAGAAAATAATAATTCCATTGTTATGGTCTGAATGTGTCCCCCAAAGTTCCTGTGTTGGGAAGTTAATCTCCCCAAGGTGTCAGTATGGGAAGGTGGGGTCTAATGAAAGGTGAGTAGATTATGAAGACGATGCCCTCACAATTGGATCAATGTCACTATTGCTGGAGTGGGTTAGTTATCTGGAAAGCAGCTTTGTTAGAAAAGCCAGTTCAGCCCCACTTTCTCTCCTGCCCTCTGCCTCTCCCCAGGGGATACAGGGGATGAAGGCTCCCACCAGGTGACAGCACCACGCTTCCCAGCTTCCAGAACCACGAGCCAAATAAACTTGTATTGTTCATAGATTACCCAGTCTCATGTCATCTGTTACAGTGACACAAAACGGACTAAGACATCTAGGATCCTTGAAGCTTTATTCGTTATTTACCAAGTTGTCCTTAGATTTTATTTCCCATTAAATCTAATTGATAACCAGTTTATCATTCATTTGGGCATAATTCCATTTCCTTCTTTATGTCTTATTCACAGTATGACATCATGGAGTCAGAGAATGGAAACTGTTTCTATATTTTGGGAGGAAAAAAAGCAATGTTTGTGATAACCCATTTTTTCCTCCTTCTAAGCTAAACACTTATAATTCTTAACACATGTTTTTTTCTTGGAACCATTTTCTGCTTCTGGCTTTATGTAAAATGTGAGAATTTTCTATCTCAGAAAATGGCACTAGTTCATCTCTTATGATGTTCCCATTGTATGTTCATTGCCAGTGAGACATTCTGTTTGGAGCCATCATTATTGTTACTATAAATAGACCTGTATAATGTGCTTTTATGCATGTTAATCACTTTCAGTTTCAGAACTGTGTTATTTAGGCCTTGATCAGAAAGGTTATCACATGAATAATGAGCTTAGCTTTCTGGGACATAATTCTAATACACTTTATAGATATAAATAATACCCACTTATCAAGAGAGAACTGACTTATAATTCAAAGAAGTAATTCAAAACCACAGGTGTAAATATACCATTAGTGTTGGGCTTAGGCTTGTAAACAGAAATATAATTCATGAATTTTATCAATTATTTAATCAATCATTATAGGGATATTTCTCCGCCCATCTGTATAATCTTAACATTCAACTCTGTGTTTTATAGGCATACACAGTAATCTCAATCCCTACAGAAATGAGGAAACAACCTTTCTCATTTCCTTATGAACTAAGACTTCAGGCATCTAATTTTAATATTCTAGGTAAAAGGATCTTATAAAATAACAGAAGGAGACAGTTTGAAATTGCTTGAATTATATTCTATCTGCTAATCATCTGCAAGTGTGTTTGTGTCACTATTTTAAGATAGAGATGTAAGTATACAGACATACACGTGCTTGTATAAACGTGCACACACGGTATATGAAGTGGAATGAGAGTTCAATTCACAATTAAAATTTCTAACTGCCAGTCCTGCTTTGAGTGGCTCAAATATTTCAAGTTCTCTGATTCCCAGCTTCACCATTTGTAAGGGAGCTGTGAAAACCAAATGTGTGTGGAAACCTTTTGTAAACAGTGACGTATCAATCACTAGACACCTATGAGGTCTGTACGGCTGTGAGTGTGACCACCATGGCATGACCCAATTCACGTGAACGTACCCACAAATGGAGGCTGCTTTCTTTATCTCTCTCATAGACATCCAGATTTCTAAAAAGGATATTTTTAAGTCCAAATGAATCAAGCAAATCAAATTAAGACGATTCATACCACATTAGAGTAAATATTGGGAGCCCACTGGGTCCTGCCCCAGAGCTATGTCCGGGGTCAGGCTCCCCCCCCCCCCGGCGTCTATTTTGCACAGCTGCTGCTTTCACTTTAGAAGCCCCGATTTTGTCAGCAGGGCCCAGTTTTTGCACCGGCCATCTCCACAGAAGTGCTCAAGTGGCTTTGGCACTGAGGGAGAAGAAGGGGGGTGGGTAGGGCCACGAGGGGAAATGAAAGCGATGCCTGAAAAGGGAGATGGAGGAAGGGTGGCCTTTTATGTCTACTGGAAACTCGTTTGTCAAGTTCTTGCAAGTCAGGGACCGTACCTATAGCCAACCATACTTTACTACAATTAAAAAAAAGTCATTCCCAGTTGACATTTCCTAAATGTCACGTTTGGCTACGAAACACAACCCTGGCAAGATGTCAAAGGCACCGCCTTTGTTGCTAAAATCTGGTTTGTTCAGTCGCAGCAAATAACTAACAAATTCATGGCTATTTTCTTGTAAACTGAAAAGTGTTATTTCTTGTGTAGCCCAGAAAGCACCTTAAAATACATCTAAGAGCCAGTATTTTCTGCAGACTGTCCACCAAAACACAAAGAAAGGAGCGTAATGAGAATCCTTGGCAATAACCAGCCTCTGGCATCGGTGAGGGCTTCAGAGGCACGAGAATGTGACTGGTAAGAGAAGACTGAACAGGATTCTTCACTAGGGCTGGTTACACTGCCCAGGACCCAGGACTGCATCTCCAGGATCACAGGCGAAGGCCAGTCATCTCATTCTACAGGTGTAAGGAACATAAACATCCTTTTCTACTAAGAACAGAGAGCCATTAATAAAATTCATGGCCTTGGCAAAGGACAAAGGACAGGGTCTGAACTAATGACTCATTGTTAATATTATAGACATAGGCAAATAATTACTCATGGTCAGCTCCACAATGCTTTCTTGGAGCAGCTCCTGTCAAAACCAAACTCACTTGGGAAGTGTTTAACTTCTTTAAGCCTGTCCTGACACTGAGAGTGAATATTTCCGATGGACACAACTGTGCAAACCATGAACAGGACATGTTAACTGAAGACCCACTTTGACATCTGTGGAGTGTTCTCTTCTCCCTTGAAGAGACGACTAGAGTTCTGCCAAGAAAATGTGAAAGCGGTAGTTGCATACAACAGTGGTACATATTTCTATTTCAGACCACAGCATGGTACTTGTGAAAGTCACAGCTTCTGCAAGAAGTGATTACATATTTATTTCTCAAGGACACTGGATCTCAGTGGCATACACCTTCAGAAGTTTTTTCTTTTGGGGGGAGGGATCAGCTAAACGAAATTGGATTTGTTTGTGAAAGAGGGGACGTGGCAAAACAAAGAAAGGGCGGTCAGATTTAAAATTGGGGGTATCATGGCAATGAGGGGTAGGGGATGGTACAGGGTTAGAAGAATGGAAAAATGCCCAAGAGCACACTTGTTTGCTCTTCTTGTTTTCAGCTTTAGGGGCAGTGACTTCTTTTGAAAAATGAGAGGTTTATTTTCATAACAGGCAGTGAAGAATAGTTAGGCAGATGTGTGTGGGTTGGTTCTGGCCCTTGATTAGCAGACAGGAACGATACTGCCTTTAAACTTCACCAAATATATCCGTCAAAACACATACAAGGGACCTCCACTTGGGTTGCACAATCAAGATCCAAAATTTCAATGCAGTGATCATGCTGTTTTAGGAAAGTTTAAACGGGGCCAAATTTCCATTTCCAGAACTGTTCTCAGATGTGGTTAACAGATTGCATGGACTTTTCATCCCTTCTTCTTTGCTCCTGTAGGTTGAAAAGTCTGAAATCAAGGTATTCTGAAAATGTTTCTGTGCTTTGATCACGGAGGTACTTGACAGAGGCCAGATGTAATCCTGCCACCAAAGAGTGTCCTCCCTTGGAACAACAGCAAGAAGGCTCCACGTCTTTTAAAGAACGCACGCGCCACGTACAACATGTAGATGCTCTTGTCAGAGATGGCAGCTAAAATTGGAATGTGGCTTTGAGAACACACTCACAAGTTCGCTGAGTGGCTGCGTTTATGTGTCCATGTGGGTGTTCCCCTCCCCGCTTTCTCATTTTTTCTCTCATACATGCAGGTTTTGTGCTGTTAATCCTCCTGGAATGTAGCTCTTATCACCGCCTAGAGGAATTCATTACCCTTTCACCTTCTCTGTTCCCTGGGCCCAGGAAGCTAAGGAGCAGGAGAGCAATTGTCTGGGAGCTGAACCCTGAATCCAGGTGTGCTGGCACTGACTTACATGCACCTGATTTTTTTCTATAATCAAAAGGAGGAGGGGAGAAATTAATCATGCTTCCCTCTCCAAGGGAGAGGGAGGAAAAGGGACTTCAGGAACAGAGGCTGAGGCCCCCTGGAATTAAATCCAGCTATTTTAAAGCCAACGACTTAAAAAAAAAAAAAAAGCAGCAGGTTCACAAGAGCATTCTGCGCTGCGTCTGCACAAGGCCAGAGTTAACTGATCAATATAGTGGGGGGAAAAAGTAGTTAAGCCAGTTATTTGGGATAATGTTTAAAAGAGAGAAAAAAATGGTGCTTATCTTTTTTTTTTTTTTTTTAACTTCTGCTGCTATATGCTGGCCTCAAAATCAAAATGTTTTGTATTTTATACACAGCTTACAAAAACTCATCTTACGTCTTTAAGTGCATATGCTTTTCTATCATCCTTAAATTGTCAGTTTTGCTCCTAGAAGAAAACGAACTTGGAATATAAATGCAGCACACACCTCTCTTTGGTTGTAAACCACACGGCATTTGTTACGTGTGGCATCTAGGAGAACCAAGAGGTGGGACACAAACCCTCCAGCGGTCTCTGGCCTTCGTTAATCAAGTAAACACGAAACTGAGGTGTACACTGAAGTGGGGACCCAAGTCAGATCGTAGCCAGGCAGACTGGAGAAGAGAGAGAATGACATTCTTGGAAGCCATAAAAAAGCAAAAGACGACGACTAATAATTGAACATTACTGAACTAGAGGGACAGGATAGAAGCATGGGGCTTCCTCCCTCTTAAACAACTATGTCAAGGGGCAGAGTTTTCATAACCAAAACCCTCAGATAGTTCTAGAATCCAACAGGACAATCTTACACCAAAGCGAACATTACTGTTAGCTATGAATTATTGGCTGAACCATAGTACCATCAAAATAAAAACTCAATCTGTAGTCCCTCCCTCCTGGGGGGAGAGGTGATGACAAAAATTTTAATTCCCCATCCTTCAGTGTAAGGCTGTGTAAATCAGTCATCCGTTCTGAATACTATACTAGAAAAACCCCTTTGATAACAATTATGCATGTCAGAATACCAGGAATGATGTAGCACTAAGTAAAATACGTCAGGTGTTGGAGAAAAGTTTACCGACAAGGTAATATATTTCATTTCTGATGGAAAAGTTTAGTCCTTGGCAAAATAAAATATGTGTCATTCATTTAATTTTAACTTCTCTGGATTTTGAGAAATATCTTGACTTCAAGTATTTTTACTGCAAACATGTTGCTGTAGTCACAAAATCTTCTACCATACATTAAGTTTGTTCACTTAGCGAACATTTATTCCTCTGCATTCTGTTGCTGGTTAGTTGCATCTAAAAACAGAGACCCGGAGATGTTCGGAACTCCCTCCCTGGAGGGCTCGGGGACAGAAGGAATAAGGAATATACAAACCAGACTCTCCCTCAGCCTTCTTGCTGATTTCCCCTGGTGATTTCATAGCGGTGCATGTCATTATCAAAACACTTTCATAAACACGATCGGGAACCATGCTGTGAGGTTAATTTTTGGTGATAACATAAAATCTGAGGTTTGTTTTTCAGATGGTTCTTAGCAGTGAGGGAACATATGGTGCGATCTTTGTGGAGGGTAACTCCTCACACATCAGACTTGAGGTTTCCTTTACCTATATTCTCTGTCCTCGACACTCAAAAGAAAAAAAAGAAAGAAAGAAAGAAAAAATGAACGGCACTCAGCTCTGGTTAGTCATTACTCATTGGATCTTAGGTCCACAGTAGAAATTTGTATTAAGAGAGATAACATTTTGAACAATGTACTGGAAAAAAAAATAAAAGGTCATTACTAATTAGGGGAAGGGTTAACTCTGTGCTAATCTCTGTTTTCTTCCAAAACTAAGTAGGTTGGCGAGAAAGAAATTTTTAAAAAGTTATTAGCCCAGAGGACAACAAATGGGGGAGGAATCACTTGTGGCTGAAGAGGGACACAGCTCTGTGGGCAGCTCCAGTTAGGACAGGCCCACAGATAAGGAAACAAAGGAGAAACTTGCCATTTGGCCCCCAGAGAACCCCAGGAAGGCTCAGGGGGCGACAGACCCACCCCAGCCACAGCAGCCAGGCAACCATCCCTCCTTAGCCCATGCGACACAGGTGGTTTATTCTCTAGACAGATTGAGCCTCAGAGGTATGACAGAGGACAGGCCGAGGTGCCAGGCTGGAAACAGGGGCCGAGGAGGAAGGGCGCTCACGGGGAGGCCTCCAGCCTTTCCACCATCCAACAGCCCAGGGCAGGGCCGCTCTTAGATGCCAAGGCAGGAGATGTGGATTCATTCCCAAGAACCTGAGCAGCAGAAGAAAGACTTGTAGATTTTGATATTTCTTGGGGTGGGAGGTAGCTTCTAACAAATTGAATTTGCTGAAAGGAATTAATATCTTCCTTCAGTCATTAGACACGACTGGCAATTAGCAGCAGAGACCAGGAGAGGTTTGAGGAGAAGCATCCAGTCCAGTGGCTAGAGTCATTATTACCCCGACCTGGGCATCAGGAACCTCGGGATTAGTTCCTGCCTGTGTCTTTGACTTGATGTGGCCTTTGAGTGATTTTTCTCTGCTAAGGCCTCTGTTTCCTCATTTGTAAGCTGAACAATCACAGTCCTAGGGCCTTCCTATTCTAAGATATTGAGACACAATCCCAGCAGGTCCAAAATGACATGCAGAATGATAGCGGTCTCTGACAATAGTGCCATTTGCAGGCCTGACTCTTTGCCAACTATTTAGGGTCCTTTTGCTCCCTCAGCAAGTCACTGCCATTCTTGGGTATGATGAGACGACATCATCCTTCCAAAAACAAAGGCTACTTTAAATGAACTTGCGCCCCAAATACTGGATAGATCCCAAAGTAGCTAAAAGCACTGGGATTTGCCAAGACGGACTCTCTCTTCTTTCACATAATGAAACAAAAGCACCGGGAAGAAGGAGTGGATCCAGCCCGAACTGAACATCTTCACCCTCACACGTGTTTCTGAACTTAATGCAACTCAGGGATAAGGAAAGACTGAAGAACTCAATACTCTGGAACAAATGATAGTTAACATTTGCTGAACACTTAGGACGGCTCAGAAGCACGGGGCTAGCAGCTTCAGATTGTAGCGTGGCTCCTTTTTACAAATGAGAAAAGCACAGCTCTTAAGAGTTTAAATGAGCTACCGGTACAGGGGGCAGTGCCAGTGTCAGACTGGACCCCTCTGACCGCAGAGCCCACACTGTCCACCTTTCTACTTTGCTGTCTCACCTCCACCCAGGCCTTGCCATCCTCAGCCCAGAGAGCCAGGCCCCGGCCACTGCAGGAAGACTTTCCGCAGTCTGCTCTCCAGTGACGTTTCCTGTGGCTTCAAAGGATTGACACCATCAGCCCTTCTGCTGAAAAGTGAGGAGGCATTCTAAAAAGATCAATACTGGCTTCTGCAAGAAGCAGTCTTGCCCAAAGCTAATTGAAGGACATCTGAACGTTTTCAGAACTGTGGCCATAATTGTCTATCTTGTTGCTTACCATGTCCCAACATGCATCTGCAGAAAATCACTTCAAAAACCACTTTTTACATGTTCGCTCAAACCAAAGAGAAGACAACAATATTTTTTGTCACTAGACTCCTCCATCTAGACTCAGAACACTTGTATTATGGTTACATAATAGCCTGCCGACATTACTATTTTAACACACCACTTTTGGGGGGTTTATCACGGCATTTTAAATTTCATTTAGCTCTAACTCGTTACACGACTTTATGTTCAGAAACAACGTCCTCTGCTATATTAGCAAGCTGTATTGGAAAATACAGTTGCTGAGGGTTGACGAAAAAATGTTTTGGCAGACTTTGATTCTACCTTTTCAGAGGGATATATACAAGGTGGTAATGCAAAGGGAAGTTATGCGGCTGACTGTAAGACATTACATGGAAAACAAAAAGATACATATTTGATAGCTAATCCGGAGTAATGGTGGGGCCTTCAGCCTTCAATTTTATTTACTATGAATGAATCCAGCAACCAAATCATTGTTTATATAACTTTGCAAAACAAAGCATCAGTTGACTGGATTATTAGACAACAAGAACTCATAGAAGAGACTGTCAAACTTGGTGAGACAGAGTACCCCGTCTCCATCTTCTCTCATTTCTCCAGCTGCAGAAGCCCTGCTTTGCCTTGGGGATCCCATGAAGCCCCCATCTGGGCCTTCGGGGTCTTAGAAACCTAGGATGGACCCACCACGAAGTCATTCCATGTGTCTCAGTTACGGGTTCAGCGCAACCCCAAATGGACAGTCAGGGCTCACATCTGTAATCCTGGCAGGTGGATTGCCTCAGCTCAGGAGTTTGAGACCAACCTAAGCTAGAGTGAGACCCTGTCTCTACTAAAAATAGAAAAGCCAGCTGGGCATTGTGGTGGGCGCCTGTTGTCCCAGCTACTTGAGAGGCTGAGGCAAGAGAATGACTTGAGCTCAGGAGTTTGAGGTTGCTGTGAGCTGTGACACAGTGCTCTACCTGGGGTGGCAGAGTGAGACTCTGCCTCAAAAACAAACAAACGAAAATGGACAGTCAGGCCAATACCAAGCCAATATGGGGCTTCATTTAAGCTGCGAGGAAATGGGACTTTCTATTTCTTGCTGGGCTTGAACCAAGAGGATGATAAGACAACAGCTGACTCAGCCAGTCGTGGCCATGTGGAGCTCAGGAAGGAACCAAGAGGAAGCAGCCTTAAGAAACACACAGCCCAGGGCTTTTGCTCAAGAGGTTCCTGAAAGTCCTAGCTGACCATTTCTGCATTTACCATCCCTAACTGCAAAAGTGGCCAGGAAACGCAGTCCTCTGGCTGAGCATATCACCCCCTTGAATAAAATCAGGGTGTGTTACTGAGAGAGAAGAGGAAAACTGGTATTGGTTAGGAAATTAGTGGTCCCTTTTGTGGCTCTTTGTGTTGAGTTGTCTGTGCTTGCTAGAGAAAACAGATATCTGACTTATGTAAAGGAGGTATGACATATTGCAGAGTCTATAAATTAGAGATCAAGTTACAACACACAAGTGTTTGATTTGTAAAATCATTAGTCAATAACCTAACTTATTTTGCGGCAGCTTCATTTGGAATAATTATTCAACTTAAAAATAATATATCTACAATTAAAAATACAGAATCTGTGAAGCACGTACAGCTGCTGAATTTTACATATGCAATTTAGATACTTAAAAGATGCTGTTAAAAATGTTAAAAATCCTAATCTCTTCTTAAATTATAGTGATAAATCAAACTACGTACTTATGAGCCTACTGTCTCCAAACGGGAATCTTTCTGCTTCAAATTATGCCTCAGACTTCTGCAGGTTAGGTTAGAAATGATAACAAATGTAGGAATCTTTGAATTGACATTTAGCGCTCAGGGGATAGCTTTCAAAACTGGAGAATAATGGACGCAGCTGCTTTTAAGAATTTTTTTTCACAAGTCACAAAGCCACATCATACATTAGAAGATATAGAGAATGCCAACATGAGATCCTCTCTGAGATTATTTAGTGTGGCATGAGAAAAGGAGATAAACAAGAAAACAATGGTTCACTGGACCAAGAGAGAGAAGTGGCAGGGGAGTCAGAGGAACAGACTGTTAACAGATGCTCTGCCTTTGTTCTTGAGTTTGGGGGGGTATCAGTAAATGACCCGTGTAGATCATCATCATACAAGTTCAGGACTGGGTGGAAGCTTCAAAACTACCAACTTCAGCCCTTTTTACAGAGAAAAATTTGGACCTAAAAAGACTGAGTCATCTTTCTAATGTTCCCCAACAAGTCTGTGGCCAACCTGAGACCAAAATTGGGTTTCCTAACTCATGGAGCAATAATCTTTCTACCAAATTCCTCTCAGAATTTACAGAATTAGGAAGAGTCGGTCTGCCAGATGTGTACTGTAATTTACCTCGACATTCATCGTGAAGTCATTTTGAAATTACATTTTTCATAGAAAAGTAGGAGAGATTGGTTGTAATACCATGACATCTGCCGAGAGTGATTAATGAGGAAAAATAGATGACATCTTGTCTCACTGGGCTAAATATAGGTCCAGGGGACACGGACAGTCAGAAGGCTCCTTGGTACAAAAGGAAGAGGCTGAGAGGTTGTCAGGGTTTAACAGCTGGTGGGAAATTTTATCTTCTGATAGCAATGACTTCTTTGTTACAATTTGCTTCAACTTCCTCCCACCTATGGCTCAAGTTCCTGAAACATTTAGGAACTCAGGTATGTAACCCTCACCATAGGCTCTCCAGAAAAGCTAAACACCAGGGTAATCAACAACTGATAGAAGAAGTAAGGTCTGCTGAAGGTTTCCCTTTAAAGGCGCAGAGGATCGAGGATTTCAGAGTAGGTTAGTGAGTATGCTACAAATAATGCAATGAGTCCTTCTTATTAATACATTTTTATCACTTGACAGCTTATAAATATGAGAAATGCAAGGACTCCCCCACTCAGCAGTTTCTCTGGGTAAACCTAGAAAGTGCAGACCTTGACTTTGGGAATAGGAACAACCCCCAGAACTGGCCTAATTAGTTGAGTTCCTTCATTTTGCAAGGCATACTAGGAAGATTAGGAAGAATGGTAATAATCTCTACTAAGTCAAGAATACTAAAACGCAGTTACTGTTCTTAAAATCATGGTACACATGTTTAGCTGAAATAGGTTTACAAATAAATTCAGCTGAAAAGCCACTTATGAAGACTCTCTAGTTATCCAGGGCCAGTCACTTTCATACGGTTTGATTCATGTATTTTTCTTTTTTCAAATAAAAATATCCTTTGTTGTTTCTTATTATGAAAGCAGTATATGTTAAGAGAAGAAAAAATGAAAGACATAAAATGGAAGAACATTTTGCCAGTAAATTATTACCCAGAGAACTACTTTCAAAACTCTTAAATATATTTGTAGATCATTTTCTAAGAATATATATATGTTAACAAAAAGTAATAACACTGAGTCTATTTGTTTGTTGTAATATTTTGTTAATATATCATAAACTTTTTGGCTCAGCGCCTGTGGCTTAACGGGCTAAGGCGCCAGCCACGTACACCTGAGCTGGCGGGTTCAAATCCAGCCCGGGCCGCCAAACAACAATGACGGCTACAACCAAAAAATGGCCGGGAGTTGTGGCGGGCACCTGTAGTCTCAGCTACTTGGGAGACGGAGGCAAGAGACTCGCTTGAGCCCAGGAATTGGAGGTTGCTGTGAGCCGTGATGTCACAGCACTCTACCCAGGGCAACAGCTTGAGGCTCTGTCTCAAAAAAAAAAAAAAAAAG
>CAUYON010168317.1:0-22911 GCA_963573935.1 Arctocebus calabarensis
TTTTTTGAGACAGAGCCTCAAGCTGTCACCCTGGATAGAGTGCTGTGGCATCACAGCTCACAGCAACCTCCAATTCCTGGGCTAAAGCGAGTCTCCTGCCTCTGCCTCCCAAGTAGCTGGGACTACAGGTGCCCGCCACAACGCCTGGCCATTTTTTGGTTGCAGCTGTCATTGTTGTTTGGCGGGCCCGGGCTGGATTCGAAACCGCCAGCTCAGGTGTACGTGGCTGGCGCCTTAGCCCACTGAGCCACAGGCACCGAGCCTATACTTATGTTTCTTATGGGAAAAAATAATTTCCTGTCTCAAGGAAAAAATATCTTACTAAGAACATAGTACCACCTTTAAAACACAAATTATTTAAGGAAATAATTGCTTGGCCATTAGTTGTAATCCATGGCTTTATTCTTCCATATACGCAATAAGTCAATGTTACTTTTTGGACATTACTTGGTCACTGTTTTTTTTAATGAAATGGATAGGGTATCATAATTATATAGTTAACTATCCTAGTTAAATTATAAATTATAATAGCAAAACAGCAATAAAGTTTTATTAACATTACTCTGATTCAGAAGGATTTTCAAATTTTTGTGAAAAATCCCTCTAGATCCAGGCACTGAAGATCTAGGTCCCTGTCTTTTATCCCTAACAAATCAAGTTTTAGTAAAGGATCTGAAAATTTTACAAATTTTCAAATATAACTATTAGAGACAAGACTTAGTGAGTTTAATCAATCCCCTTTCCCACCATTCTAGCAACAATGGAGCATTCTGAACTTTCAAAAGGAGAAAGCCTTATTATAGTTTATAGGTTTTCAGTCAGAAATATGCAAAAGAGGCTCAAGGTGATCTTCCCGAAACTCTCTGAAATACCACAGACCTGGCTTCAAGACTTATTTTGGTCAAGGTTATAATGTCAGTATCTCAGTTCCATAAATATTCACCCCCATGCTCCTCTCCACCACAAAAACACAGAACATGAACACAGACCAATAGGTACGGTAGAAAGGCAAAATCCAAAATCAAGAACTAAATTCACTGATTTTATAAAAGTCTGGTGTGCTGGTGTTAACAAAACACTATTTCTAGTGGCAATGTTAGTAAGCAACATTTATAAAATTCTCTAATCTTGCTTGTGGCACTGATGTGTGGAAAAGTAGTTTATAGACACAGGTGTATGTTAGCAATAGAAAATGTATGGGGAAAGTGCACCATAAGATGAAGATGACCAGACCAAAGTTTAAAATATAAACATGTACCACGTGCCAGGCACACATCAGAGTGTGTGTGTGAGCACACACACAGATCAAATATTTTACATAGATTCTTGATATGTTACTTTTAAAATGGATCTTCAGAGTATTAAATTAATAAAATCACAGAATGGTGAGTGGCAAAGCAAAAACTCAAACCCAAGACTGTTCAAAACCTATGCCCATTGCCATCCATAGGAATGTTTTAAAATGGGCAAAGGGCGGTGAGATGAAATTGGCTTCATCTGAAAGGCTTCACTCTTAGCCTTTAGGAAGAATGGTTCAGAACAGGAAGTATAACCAGAACCTCTATAAGGCAAAATTAATTCCATTTCCACTGGAAAACAATAGATATAATTCCAATTATCTTTAATGTTGATGTTCTACCCTGGCAATGGCAGATAATTCAGTTTATTCAACAGAACAAAAAACTTCATTGCAAGCCATTCACATCATGAAGTACTGTCATTCCACAGCCAGAGCTACTAAAGCAACACAACTTCAAAATAGTCTATTCAACAGATAAATGTATCATAGATATTTCCTATAAATTCAATACTTAAAGGCCCCAGTACCTCACACGTAGTATTATAAAAATACAAATGCCATAGGTAAATGTCCTTTCTATGCCACAATGGCGAAACAGGAAATGGAAAGAGGATGACGACAGCGTACTCCAGGCCGCGCCCACTCTCGCTGGCCTGCCTCACCCCGCTGGATTCTCCTTCCGGGATGTGCCCTGCTTCGTGTTGAGATTGCTTTCTGGCTGCCTACGACCTCTGCCAACAGCACCTCCACGGAAGTGCTCTGAGCACCAACTCCCTCACACTCAGCTTGGAAGGACATACCATTAAAGTAATGTACAAAGAAGCACGAGTTATTTTCATGATGAGCTACACCTCTGGAGGTAATGCATTTGATAAGTAAAAGTTCAATGAAGAATTCAATGGGAGACGAGATTTTATAGAGGTGGAGGGAAATTTCCAGAACTCCTTTCAATAACGTGTTTATCACGTTGCTCCAGATACTTAGCAAGTCATAAAAGGTCTTCCGCTTCTTATTCCTTTTACCAACTCAGCTCCATCTCCCCATTTTCTCTCTTCCAACTCTTGGCAGAGTTGGTTTCAAATGTACAATATTATTTCATTGCATTATACTCCTACCTTTCCCTGCCCTGTTATACTTCCCTCTCCTCCCCTGTAGGTCACCTTTGCCCACCTAACACACCTTAGGACCCAGCAGGAACATTAACTTACAGTTTCTCTGACTCTCCCTAGTCAGAAGTCCCTTCTAAATGGCCCTATAGCACCTGTGCTTCCCTTAATGATACTACTTTTCACCTTACGATGTCAAAAACAGTTAATAAGTTCCTTTCAGGAAAGCTTATGCTTTCCTTATGCCCCAATGACTAGTCCAGTGCTTGGCACAGGGAAGTCCCCAACAAATTTTGCATGAATTCATAAATAAGGTCATGGCAAGGGCTAGCCCAGGGAGAAGGGAAGAAAGGGAAGAGACTTCACACCACATTTTATATAAGCATATTTATAAGGATGGACCTATACACACAGGGAGAAACTTTTGTTATTTGCTGAGTTCTAGCCTTTCAAAAACTTAAAGGGCTAATAGGCTAGAAAGCTGTGACAATGCACTTTTTATCATTTTTCTCATCTACTTTTACAAGAAAGTCTTACTACCACATCATAAAAGGAGATAAACTTCAGTGAAAATCATTAACTAAAACTTAGGTACCCCAGTCAACAGGCAGTTATGCAATAGAGAAGAATGATTTAAATTATGTTTTGTTTCCGGCTAGCTGGGAGGTCTACATACCAAAACAGGGTTGGCAGCTCTCAGCAGTTGAGAAAGTGCTACAAATATTCTGGAAAAACCTGTGGGTGTAATTTAGGTCTTCAGTAATACAGTTTTTATTGTCAACAGGTGAAATGGAAGGTTGAGAAACAAGTATCATTATATTAGGGTCACATACTTCACACTGAACACTCTGAATATCAAAAAAAAAAATGCTGAATAATCTCCCCTAAACTCTTCCTTAATCCCACAGCCATCTAGCAGTGCTAATGTATTTCATTTTTAACCCTGTATTTAAGGTTATCAAATTGATTCATGTCAAAAAACAAACAAAAAAAAGCATGCAAAATAAAAATGGGATACTGTACTTTCTTTCTAAATGTACCTGTATAAATCCTTTCATTTTCTGCAAATCCCCAAAATACAGAGCCTCTATTTATAAAACTACTGTTTTCAAACAGTATTTAAAAAAATGCCAATTAACAAATAGCAACAGTGCTTAGTACGTTATAATAGTTAACGGGGTGGCACCTGTGGCTCAGCAAGTAGGGCCCCATATACCGAAGGTGGCAGGTTCAAACCCAGCCTCGGCCGAACTGCAAAACAAAAAAAAAAATAGCTGGGCATTGTGGCGGGCGCCTGTAGTCCCAGCCACTCGGGAGGCTGAGGCAAGAGAATCGCCTAAGCCCAGGAGTTGGAGGTTGCTGTGAGCTGTATGACGCCACAGCACTCTACCGAGGGCAAAAAAGTGAGACTCTGTCTCTGCAAAAAATAAAAAATAATAAAAAAATAAAAAAAAATAACAGTTAATGTAGGTAAATACATGTTCTTCCTTTCTGTGAATTCAGAGCTAACAAATTTATTGTCCAAGACTGTATTTTGAGTCTAAGACTCATATTAAACTTTTTCTTCTCCTAAGATATTTAGTTTTATAACTGCTAGAGATAATCCAAATTCTACAGATTTATAGAGGATATATTTCTTTGAAAATTTTCTTATACTTTATTCACCTCATTTTGAGATTAACTCCCTTTCAGAACAAAACACAAGAGCAATCTCTCTATAAGGTCCTTATGGCCAAAGTCCAAATTTTATTTATTTTGTTTTGTTTATTTGTTAGGCATTTCCAAACTAGGCACCCTTCTAAGTCTCTGGGGTAAAAGGATGATGAAAGGGTCCGGTTTCAATTCTGAGCAAACCAGGGAGACGTTTCCTAAATATTTACACCAGGAAGGAAGCAGGTTTAGCCAAGCAGGTTCACAGGAGTGGGGACAAGCTGCCCAGGGGAGCCAGGTAAGGTTTCACAAGGGAGGTGGCGGCAAATCTGTGGACAAAGGGAATTCTGAGATAAGAAAGAACCAAAGGAGAATACGGAAACTGGAGATGCTCACTCCTCAACCAATATTCTCTTCCAGGTAAAACCATCTCTTCACTTTTCTCCAAATACACTAAGTATACTCTTATTTCTGATGACCTTTTTCTTTGATCTCCCCACCCCTCTCATACTTGCTTAAATCCCAGCTCAAGCCAGGCCTTTGTCTCCCAAGAAGCTTCAGCAGCTATGGTTCCCTCCTTCCTTCCAAAACTAACTCCTATAGTTCTCACGGATGTTCTTCAGTAGATCCTGGGCACTTTCCGCTTGTGCTGGAATCCGTCTTTAAGCTTAGGTCTCTGTCTTAGAGGCCAGGGCTACCTCCTGTCCTGTTTGTTATTTTCCTCCTTTTTATACCAGTTCCTGGCTTGCAGCAGGGAAAAATCGCTTAATAAATGTCTGTGTTGCCAATGAGAAAGCACTGATTAACACTGAGCTATGTTATTATTTTAAAACTTCATGGCACTTCTGTGTACCTGCAGGTCTTTACAATGTTATAGTGTGTCACAGCTGTCAAACATTCCTCATAGATTTAAGGTCAAAATGGTGCACAGAGCTGAAAAACAGGTCTCAGAAAACTAAACTATTTCTTTAGTTGGTAAAAACACCCATCTCTTTTCCTACTCAGAATCACTGCTCTCACCACCTTATTTATAACCTCTGAATAGCAGGAAGCCTATCTTTTTTTTTTTTTTTTTTAAAGACAGAAACACACTATGTTACCCTCCATACAGTGCCATGGCGTCACAGCTCCCAGCAACCTCAAACTATTGGGCTTAAGCAATTCTCTTGCCTCAGCCTCCCAAGTAGCTGGGACTATAGGCACCTACCACAATGCCTGGCTATTTTTTGTTGCAGTTGTCATTGTTGTTTAGCTGGCCCGGGCCAGGTTGGAACTCGCCAGCTTGGGTGTATGTGGCCGGCCCCCTACCCACTGAGCTATAGGAGTTGCCCAGGAAGTCTATCTTTTATACATTAAAGTCATAACATCTCCACAGACCCTGGTGCTAAGTACGAAGTGGCTAAATTATTAATTTTAATGAATGGAAATGGATCTATAAAGACCCTTCACAACCATGCCCTTGAAACTTTTCAAGCTCATTCTTTCACACATTCTTTCTCTTCTTTCTTTTTCTCACACACATGCCCTATGACTACAGTTTTTTAAAAATAGGCTGTATATTTTGATAAACAATTTGTGAAACATAGTTTCCTGGTGATAATAAGAGTAAATTTAAACAAACAAAAGGTAATGCCTAGCACTTCAGTTTAAATATACTACTAGCTAACCAAGAAAAATCTGCTTTGTGAATTCACCAGGAAGATAAGAATTATTCTTTCAAAGGTGGACAAGTTAGTCTGCAGTTGATCTCCATTGCACACCTACACCACTGTTTCTAGTGAAGGAAAGATCAGAACTGTCACAGTACGTGAATAAATAAGCTCTATGGTAGACAATGTTCTGCCACAATTCACAGCATCAGAGACATCCTGAGTGAGTGAGTGAAAGGCAAAGCTAATTCCAAACGCATGGACCCATGTGCTCCTTCCAAAGATGTATAAAGACTTTTCCCATCAGGAATTTGGAAAATGATTCAAATTCCTTTATGTCTGATATGTCGAACATTTTTTGTATGTGTTTGAGAAGAGATAATTTCTAAGCCTATAATTTTATCAATATGAAACTTTCTAATTTCAGCATTAATAGAAACTTTATTGGTAATGTCACTTGTTGCATTTTTAAAAAATCGATGTGTTTTACAGGTATCTGTATAATACACGGAGATGGATGGATGGTTAGATCTCGAACTCTCAGTCTTTTAAAGTAAAAAGAATGATAAGTTTACAGTTGCTAATAAATAATACTTTTGTTAAAAATATCAAGTTTGTTTTCTTTTTTGGTAGGAGGCAAGGTCAGATGTCATTCAAAGTAAGTTTATTTAATTTCTTCCTGATTTCCTAAACTAAGTCATGGGGTATCCTGTAAATTTAGAAGAAACCACCTGTGACCTCAGTGAGTTGTCTTAATATCATTCTGACCCAATCATCACCATTTTGGTTCCTTTCTCCTGAAGATGGTTTTGTCCATGTCATGTGGACAGTAATGAGCAGAACACCGTTCGTTCAACGGGAACATGGTCGACTGCCCTGGGATCTGCTAATAACTGCGTGCCTCCTTCCTGTTTTTCAACTGTGAGGTCTGGGGAATGAACAAGACCTTGGAGCTGTAAGCTGCTATATGTATCATTAGAAAGTACTTAAGAGTCGATTTAAACAGGTTGCACGTGAAGAAAATTACACAAAAAAAGCTTTCACTGGTAGGTTGCACACTACTTCATGGCAATTTTAAAGTGAGCATGGCCACATCATTTATAGCACCATGCTTATAAAAGTATAAGATATATATTTTACTATGGGCATAACTCTCCACACTTCAGTGTTTTGTGAAATTATGTAAATCAACATTCCTTAATTTGGCCAGGCACAGTGGGTCATGCCTGTAATCCCAGCATTTTGGGAGACTAGGGGAGGATGGTGTGAAGCTAGGAGTTTAAGAGCCTAGGCAACGTAGTGAAACTCCATTTCTTAAAAGAAAAAAAAAATTAGCCAAGTGTAGTGGCAAATACCTGTTGTCCTAGCTACTCGGAAGGAGGATTGTTTGGACCCAGGAGTCTGAGGCTACAATAAGCTAAGGTGGCATCACTGTACTGCAGCTTGGCAACACACCAAGACCTCTCTCTCTTCTTCCCCTAAATGCCTCCATTTATAAGCCATATTCCTTTGGTTCCCAATTTTTTCAGGCTTCTCCTATATTTGAAATTCCAGAAAAAAATAAATACAATGTCCTGCATAAAATAAGAGAAGTTTACATATGGAGTGTGCCATTCCAAACTATCAGAGCACAACTTTCCTCACCTCCACCACTTGGGCTTAGAAATCAGTGATAGAAGCTGAGATAATAGTGATGTTAAGATTATGTTCAAACTACCAGCAGTTTACGATTTTGTGTATCCTAACTCTTATCAGCAATTCAAACTACATACATGTAAAAATGATCCAAAGATTTATTATCTGATTACATGCCAGATCCCCTGACAGGCACCGGAGATAGAAAGGAAAATCCATGCATGTCCTCAAACAGCTCAGGGTCTGCTGGGGACGGGAACATGCTGTATCAGAGATGGAAGCTGCAGGAACACCAAGAAAGCAGCAGGAGAGGCTTCCTAGATGATGCATGATCAAGCCCACCATCATCTGAGGTGCAAGGACAGCATAACAAAAGGACAGGCACACAGGTGACACAGCAGGTGCGGGGAGCTACAGTGAACTCTGCGGAAACACACGGGCAGGGCCTAGATCAGGGAGCAGGCTCCCCGGTCACGACAAGGAGCCTGGACTTTCTCTTGTTGAACTGAGGATCCACAGAGAGATCTAAGTAAAAACTTGTGAGGTCAGTAGATTTTTAAAGTGTTTTAACCTCCCTAGCTACTCTATAACAAATTTTAGGGAAACAAAGCTGGAGGCAGTTAAAAAGCTGTTGTAAGTAAAAGATGGAAAAATGTTTGAATTAGGGCAGCAGAAATATGTTGTTTTTGTAAGGCACATTTGATATGCAGAGATAGAATCAGCAGGGCTTTTAATCACAGGATGTGGGGGATGAAGTTGTGGGAGGACTCCCAGATTTCTGGTTTGGGTGGTGATGCCACCAAACAGGATACAGGAAGAAGAGTGGGTTTAGGGTAGGCAGTAAGTTTGGCTATACTGAGTGGAGCTGGACATTCCCGGAGACTTATCCCAGGGAGGGAGAGGAGTGGACTAATGATGGCACCCTGAGGGACACCAAGAACCAAGGGGCAGGAGGAAAATCAGGAGAACGTAGGGATGCCTTGGCAGCCAAGAGGTCCAGGATGCCAAGGAGAAAGACACAAGCAACAGCCCCAAAAGAAGGAGGAAGGTCCAGCAGGTCAGAGCTGGGAGGTGTCCATCTGATGATGACAGTAGGATGCACTAAGGACCTTAGTAAAGTTAAGTGACAAGAACAAAAGCCAGACCACAATGAGTAATGAAATCAATAAGAAGTAAGAGGTAAGGAATAGAGACGTTTGGTCAAGGAGCTGTTAAATGTGGAAGAAACAG
This sequence comes from Arctocebus calabarensis, assembly GCA_963573935.1. NCBI lineage: Eukaryota > Metazoa > Chordata > Mammalia > Primates > Lorisidae > Arctocebus > Arctocebus calabarensis. Next base: position 8,571 of record CAUYON010168317.1, read on the forward strand.
GGTTGAAGGTGGGTTTGGGTTGCTTTGCTTTTTAAATTAGTTGAAGTCTCCCCACCAGCTATCACCAACATTAACATTCTGGTGGCCACAATTTCACACATTGCTCTGTGTCTATCTCTACACACACATACAGGGCAGACAGAAACATTTTTCATCATACAATATTATTATGTGCTAATGAAGTGAATTCTGTCTTTGCCACTAAAACATCCTTGAAGTTACCAGAATGGCAAACATACACATAAGAGAAAGTATAGTCTCCTCCCTAAATCAAAACCCAACACTTCTGTGTGACCCACACTAATCTGTTCCTTACTTCTGAGAAATGTAAGGTGGAACCATCAGCCTGGAAACAGGCACGCCCAATTCTATTGATTTTTTGATGGTAGAAAGCAATTACCCACTTGGAATGTTTCCAGGGGCTCAAACACACAATCTTATGGGTAGAAGCCTAGAAGTGAAGCCTCTGAGGGCAAATAACCTCTTAGCAAGGGGGGTACTGACAATATACACCCAAAGAGTGGCACCCAGTGAGTCACCAGACAGGGCAAGTCCCACCCTGAGAAGCTTCCACACCTGTCTTCTATCTCACACCATGAAAAAGAGCAATCCACAAAGCTGTCTAGCATGGCGTGGCAATGTCAACAAAGCTGGCGATACTGGCTGGACTGGCCTAGTCGGCTGAATGGCCCTGGATTTGGCGTGGGTTTGCTCTAGCAGGAAATAGGGCAAGAGGTCATAATTGTAACACAGAAAGGTAGCCCACAAAGCTTTCTGGAGAAGACAGCAGGACATGGGTGGTTACTGTAGAAACCCGGAATTGTGCAGTTTTTTTAGCAGAAGAACAGCAGCTCCCAGGCAGCTTCATTTTGGTTACAGCTTCCTCCCTCCCCGTCACTCCCACTCTCACTGTTGACGCCAGCCAGTTCCCTTCCACGGAACTTACCCTGGCAGATGTCGGAAGGAATACATTTGATAATGCTTTCCTGTATTAATCACTCTCCCTCACCTGTGTACAGCAGATTCAAAGATTAATGATACACGTCTTAATTTTTATTTTTAAGTAGAGAAAGAAGGTCAGACATGGTGGTTCACATTTATAATCTTAGCACTTGGGGAGATCACTTGAGGCCAGGAGTTTGAGACGAACCCGAGCAACATAATGAGAGCCCATCTCTACAAAAAGTAAAAAATTAGCTGGGTGTGGTGATGGGTGCCTGCAGTCCCAGCTACTCAGGAGGTTAATGCAGAAGGTTTGTTAGAGCTCAGGAGTTTGAGGCTGTAGTGAACTATGATCATGCCTCTGTACCCCAGGCTAGGTGACAGAACAAGACCCTGTTTCTAAAAACTAACAATAAATTAAATTTTTTTGAAAATGAGAAGGAATGAAAAACTGAATAGTTAAACAGCCTAGCTAAAAGGGACATACAAAACTGCTGTATCAACTTGGAAATTATAATGTCAAAACGCAACTCTTTCTGGACACATTTTAACAAAAGGAAATATGGTCTACTTAGGTAAAAACTAAGTTTCCATTTGGGGGAGGGACTTCTTTCTAACACTGTCATGAGCTTGTATCTTCCCTTCCAAAATTCATACATTGAAACCCAATCCCCAGTGCAATGGTATTTGGAGGTACAGCCTTTGGGAACTGATTGGGTCATGAGGGTGGAGCCCTCATGAATGTCTCGTAGGAGAGACTCTCACGGCTTGACACAGAAAGAAGGTGTTGCCTGTGAACTGGGCGGGAAGCAGGCTCTCAACAGACAACGGATCTGCCCATGTCTCAATCCAGGACTTCCCAACCTCCAGAGCTATGAAAATAAATTTTTGCTTATAAGCCACCTGCTCTATGGTGTTTTTGTTACAGCAGCCTGAACAGACTGAAACCACCACATGGAACAGATATAAAGTCAACAGAATCATGGTATGTAGTAGACAAGACTTTGCTTAACTCCAAGCCCAAAGCCTTCCAGTGGCAATGAACATGTTCTTTAGGGAGAGAAACATGTTCATGGGGGGAGAAAAAGAGTTAATAGCACTTCCTGCTGGACACTCTGCAGCCCAGCTCCCTTGGTTAAATTCCTCAGGAAACAGCAGAACACACAGTTGCCATGTCCCTCCCCAACTTTCACTTGCATAAACACGCAGAAAATGGTGCAGTGAAGAGGATTTTTTTTTCTCTTAGGGTAATAACCTATTCAGTATCTTCTGATTTGGGCTAATTATAAAAGGGGTAGGGTTCTCTTTTACATTTTCCCAAGAAGACTCTGGTAAGAGATAGTGAAACAAGTGAATTTTTCAGTTCTTCAGGGATAGTATTACAAGGAAAGCCACCTAAAAATAAGGGATCTGGGAAAAGATGCTGCCAAAAGGGAACAGCTGACACGTTAGGCTCTAGCCACTCACAAACATTTCCTCAAGAAAATCTCTGAGATTGGTACTCTATGCTATCCTGATTTCTTTTTAATCTCTGCAGAAATGTGAACTTGGTAATTTTCTATCCCCTGCTTGGCAGTGGACAAGATTTACTTACTGTCAATGGTGTCAATTTATGGGAAGTCTCTTATAATTATTTTTGTAAATCAGTCTTCAAGGCCTTGTAAAACTACAGATAAGAATTTCTGGCAAAATTGAAAACTTCTGAAATTCAAAATACCTTCACCTAGGTAAAGCATGCAATACAGTGTTCATAAATGGACAATGTACTTATAGATTAAATTTTGCCCATATACTGCCTGGGAGATTAGAATGATTAAAGCCCAGTGTGCAATTTCAACAGCTTTCATAAAAAACAGAGGTATGACTCAGTTGAGTTCTCAGATATAAAGTTTCAGCTTCCACCAAAGACCTTTAACTCGGTGTTCACACAAATCTCCTATCAGATGTTTCACAAATGGTCTTCAAAGACATGAGGAATCCAAGTAGATGTCAGAAAGGTGACACTCTGCTGAAGGCAAAGTGAGGTCACACGATCACAAATTCCTTTTCTGGGCAGCTAGCCAACTTTTTACATTGTGTTCAGTCATTTCATTCACTCCACTTCTGGCTCTGGACAAGACTGCTTCTTTTAATGTGCAAGTTGGTCTTCTAGATATAAACTTGTGTGTTTTTGGATCAATGATTACACTCCCCGCCTGCCCTTTCTGCAAGTGTCAACATGTGCCCCTATTATGTTCTACCTCTAGTTTAAACCAAACTGATAGGAATGAATTGTGCCAGACCTTATGCTAGACCTTTCCTTAGGTCCAAACAAAAGAATATAACTGCAACAAAAGCGATTAAGATCCGCATTAATTTTAAGCAGACACCTCTGAAGAAATGTGTGTACATCAAGATTATAAGGGAAGGCAGAAAAGTAAAAGATGTAGGTGAAAGGAAATGTCTAATTCTAGCAAAAAAAAAAAAAAACTATTCTGTATAAAATGTGCCAGTAAGAACAACTCTACGTGCACAATAAAACATGTAGCAAATTAATACTTGTTCATGTATTTTATTCAACTGTCCAACCACTTAAGCATCTACTATGTTCCTGGCACACTGCAAAATACTGTGAAGAATGCAAAGACAAATACAATATTCAGAGCTTTCGGGAAAGTAGCATGTACATGTAAGAGGCATTTTATAAGCTTGAATGGAGATACGGTTTCAACAAAGTGTTATGAAATTTATAAGAAGAAAAAGAACTTTCAATAGGGATCATTTATTTTAAGCACCAAAGACACCTATTTGATCCTAAAGAAGATGCTAATTATGTGAAGAACTGGGAAAATCTAGTTCTACTTAAAGTAATGTTTTATAGTCATTGTAAATTATGCATCATTAATATGTAAATAATATATAAATTATAGGTTACAAAGCATCTGCACAGGTGTCCAACCCAAGGCTTTCAGGTTGCGTTTGGATTATCTGAGGACTGTTTTGCTTATCTATGATGTCGAATATTGCAAAAAGTATGCAAGGACCTTTTCTTCTGCTCATCAGCAGTAATTGTTAGTATTTGTCGATTTAATATGTAGCCGAAGACAACTCTTATTTTTCCAATGTATGGCAGTAAAGGAAAAAGGTTGATTCTATAGTTTGGAATATGTTTAATATTTCAATACCTGGCAACTTAAATATTATCATCACTATTTTTAAAATTTGGAAAGGATAGAAAAGGTTTGGAAAGGATAAGGGCACGTTTTGAGGTTACAAGGCTTGTAATGTAAATTGTTGAGACAAACACTAGAATCTACTCTTTTTACCCCACCATAGACACCCTGGAGTCTGGACAGTCAAAAGAGCAATTCTAAATACTAGTGGGACCGCAGATCCAAAGCGATACAAGTTTTCTATAGGTTCATCTGAATTTGGGGACCTTCATATCTTACAATTAAACTAAGTCCAATGCCAGTCTGACACTATCAGTGAGTCAGGAATCATTTGAGAAACTCAATCTATTCAAAACTGCCATCTGGAGTAATGTTTCTTTGAATCACACAGATACAGTATTGTCAGGCTAGATATTTTGTCCATCCTACACGCAGTCAAACTGAAAGTCATTTGATTAAAAGGCACTAGTTGGAAGGTAGAGGCAGGGATTTGGAACTGATTCTACTATTTAAAAGATGGTAAAAGGGCCAGGCGTAGTGGCTCACACCTGTAATCCTAGCCCTCTGGGAGGCCCAGGCAGGTGAATTACTTGAGCTCAAGAGTTCAAAACCAGCCTGAGCAAAAGTGAGACTCCTATCTCTTAAAAAAACTAGCTGGGCGTGTGATGGGTGCTTATAGTCATAGCTTTTCAGGAGGCTGAGGCAAGAGGATTTGCTTGAGCCCAAGAGTTTGAGGTCACTGTGAGCCCTCTACTGAGGGTGACAAAGTGAGACTCTAAATAAATAAATAAATGCAATAAATAAATAAATGAAGATTGTAAAAGGCAATGGGACACATCTGGCTCTTCAGTATAATCTGTGTCTACACCTACTCTGTACGGAATCTTGACAAATCAGAAATGATTTGTCAAAATTTACAGAATCTGAAGTGATTTGTCACGATTCAATACAGACTTCATATGGCTATCCCAGGGCAAGAACTTGACTAGAATAAAGAGTCTTCATTAAAGGGCTGAGTATCACTTATTCTTCTCAAATCTCCACTGCTATAATCATTGCTGTGCAGCCACACATGGACTGTGCCATCTTAATTTCTCAGGTCTGCATGAACGTCAGTCGAATTTGGTGAAAAAATATTTGGACAACAGTCTTATGAAAATTGAATCATTATGCCTCACCAAGTTCAAGCAAATGGCTGAATTAAAAGTATGATACAAATTAATCAGAATATCTCAAAACAGATTTCTGGAGGAAATCTATTGATCCTATATGAAAAGGTAAGAGGAACACTTTTAAATACTTCACAAATTCATACACAGCTTTTAACATATTTTCACACATCCAAAAAAAATAAAAATCTCTTGCTTTACTGAATAACTGATACGCTGATATCTCAAGATTTAACTGTCTCCACTTAGATCAAGTCAAGGACTTGCAAGGAAACAAGAATGTGTTCTGCATGCTGCTCCATATTACTTTGTAAAACTTACATTTTCCACTTGGTTATTTCTAGTATATTTAAAGCCTTACTGCGTTCTATAACCTAATCTTACATTTGGGCACTAAATTCCAATACAAGTTACAATCTTTTGTTCAGCCGATTTACTTGGATCTTCTAATGAGACAATCATATCCTATAACCTGAAAATAGTATTTTTGCCTTCCTTTCCAATGCTTAAAAATCTCATGTCCTTTTTTGTCATATTACATCAGCTACAAAGGTAGCAGAGAGCACGTACACAGTGATTAGTATATGCTAGATAGTCGCCTTCTAAGTGTATTATAAACTCATTTAATCCTCATGACAAATACCTATGAGATAAATATTATTATCCTCAATTTTAATGAAATTGAGGCACAGAAAAGTTAGGTAACATACAGAAGACCACAAGGCCACTAACGGGGTGAGCCGGGATAATGACCCTCTTCTGTACACTGACATTGTGGTATAGGGTTTACTCTAGTTGGGGAGAAAAATCAAGGTGTTAGGCCACAGAAAATGGAAACTCTGATCTTGCTCCTCATTCTTTTCCCTTTTTTTTCTTGAGACAGAGTCTTACTCTGTTGCCTGGGGTACAGTACCATGGGGTTATTATAACTCACAGCAACCTCAAACTCCAGGGCTTGAAGCGATCCTTTCGCCTCAGCCTCTGGAGCCGCTGGGACTACAGGTGCCCACCACAATGCCCCACTAGTGTTTCTATTAGTAGAGACGTGGTCACCCTCTTGCTCAGGCTTGTCTTGAACTCCTGAACTCGAGCAATCAGCCCACCTCAGCCTCCCAGAGTGCTGGGATTATAGACGTGAGCCACCGCACCAAGCCTTGTTCCTGAGTTTAATAAGATCAGAACCATGATGTTGCTGTTGTTTTAAGCCATAAGGAAAAAGTGGATGAATTTGAATCTTTGCCAGGAATCAAAGACTGACAAAGGTGGTTCCTGTCACTTGCGTCTTGAAGCCTGTGTCATTCAAAATCGAGCATTACTGCTGGGTCAGTGTGGCACAGCTCAGGGGTTCAACACAGAAATAGTAGTTCACAGTGACCAGACACAGCAGCCTGTGGATGTCCTGCTACGTGGCAACACGCCCAATGGCTGTCATATAGGCACTCACCAGAACCACAATATAAAAGATAGTTTCTTGGCTCAGCACCCGTAGCGCAGTGGTTACAGTGTCAGCCAAATACACCGAAGTTGGCGGGTTTGAACCCAGCCTGGGCCAGCTAACCAACAACTGCAACAAGAAATAGCCATGTGTTGTGGCAGATGCCTGTAGTCCCAGCTACTTGAGAGGCTGAGGCAAGAGAATCTCTTGAGTCCAGGAGTTTGAGGTTGCTGTGAGCTGGATGCCATAGCACTCCATGGAGGGTGACATAGTTAGACTCTGTCTCCAAAAAAAAAAAAAGAAAGAAACCAAAAACACAATATGGTTTTCTTAGTGGTTTCTATAATAGGTACGAGGTGTCATCTGATCTTTCTTCTACCACCTCACAGTCTACTGAGAGTGTGTGCGTGCATGTATTCAGAGGAAAAACAGGGACGAGGTGAAGTGAAGTGATAAATGTCTTCATTCTTTAAGTTTCTATAGTTGTCTGCTCTCTTCGTTCAGATATGGGGTTTTTGCTCAAGTAAAAGGACTCTTCTCTCTGAAGACCATTTACACATCTGCCAGAAGAGTTCTCTTTAGAACACTACCTCTGTGTAGTGGCTGACAAGAGGGTTAAAGGTAAAGGAGAGATGGGGAAACAGAAAAGAACTCCAGCCTCAACCAGAATGCTTTCTCATACCTGAGAGCCCACCCTTCTTCCCTCTGTGATCAGCCTGCCCAGGAGACTCCAGAGTCCTTAGCAGACTCAAGGAACAATGAACGTATTGTGTGCCTTTTCCACTTTACTTATGCAATTTGCTAGCCATGGAGAGTTGTCCCCACCTGCCGGGAAGGGTTATCTCTAAAACACAAATATAATTATCATGGGAATGAGCTCACTGCCTACAGGAGACCGTCCAAACCTAGCAGGGTCACAAGAACAATGCTATCTGGCCACTGCAGCCGGTTGCAGGTTGAGTGCTCAACTCTGTAATTGGGCACCACGGGTTTGAACCTTGACTTCACCACCTGTTGATGATAGGAGCTAGCTACTGTGATCACAAAGCCTGGTTTCCTCATCCAGAAAAGGGCAGTTTCTATGCTGAATGAGATAATGGTGATGTGTAATGCACTGGCCCAGCCACTGCATGGGAGATGCTCCCTGAGTACTGGCGACGGTGGGTCCCCACTGCCACCAATGCCTGTCCCTACTGTCCTCTGAACCCACTGCCCAGTATCTAGCAGGCCCCCAGTGACTCAGTTACTATCTGAACAGATCCACAGACCTGCGGCAACAATGCTTCAGGGGAGCAGCTCTTTAGATTTAGACTACTATGTAGTCGACAGATATTTGAAAAAGAAGTGCTATTATTAAAATGTTGGGAAGGGAAAAGAATAAGCTATAGAAGAGAAATGGAGATACACCTGGGGGTGTGGGTGGGCTGGGAAAGAGAGTTCCAGATCTGGACTTCACACAGGTGCATGTTAAATAATTAATTTCAACAGCATTTTAAGAACCACCTGTAATGCAGATATATATTGCACTCTGAGGCAGGTAGAGCAGGTCTCAAGTATTGTTTTAACTCCTTTAAAATATGTTTCTTCTAGGTATTTATAGACATACCCTTTTTGAACATAAAGGAAGAAAAGCCAAGATAGTTTTAGAAGATAAATAAAGCTTTGTAACTAAAAAATTTTTTTGCCACAACACATGTGGTTGCTATCAGTCTCATGAGGAATGGTGATTTTCAACTTGTTGTTGTTGTTTTTTGCATCTGGGCAATGACTGGTGATGTTTTAGAAATCAAGTCTGATATTAATTTTCTAACACAATGTTCTGCTGGTCAGCTCTGTCCCCAAAGTGAGAATTTTTTATTAATAGAACAGAAAATGAAATATTACCAGTAATAAAGATAATAACAATAATGAAATATCTAGGCTCAGTGCCTGTGGCTCAAGCGGGTAAGGCGGGTACGCCTGAGCTGGTGAGTTCGAATTCAGCCCGGCCGCCAAACAACGACGGCTGCAACAACAACAAAAAATAGCCAGGCGTCGTGGCGGGTGCCTGTAGTCCCAGCTACTTGGGAAGCAGAGGCAGGACAATCGTTTGAGCCCAGGAGTTAGAGGTTACTGTGAGCTGTGATGCCAGAGCACTCTACTCAGGGCGACAGCTTGAGGCTCTGTCTCAAAAAAAAAAAAGAAAGAAATGTCTAGGATATTCCACCATAGCACCTTTGACCCCTGGGCCAGATAACTTGTGTGGGGCCGTCCTACACACTATAGGATGTTTGGTGGGGTCCTTGGTTTCCACCCACCAGATTACAGTATCATCCCCAACCTCCAGTTGTGACAATCAAAAATCTCTCTACAGGGCGGTGCCTATGGCTCAAGGAGTAGGGCAGCGGACCCATATACTGGAGGTGGCAGGTTCAAACCCAGCTCCGGGCCAAAAACTAAAAACTAACTAACTAAATAAATAAATAAATAAAAATCTCTCTATAGATGCTGCCAAATGTCCCCAGGGTGAGACAGTAGCCACTAATTTTCAACTGGGTTGAGAACCACTGTTCTCTGTTAAAGAAATCAAATTATTTTTCCTAAGGAAGCAAGGGTTAAAAATTGTGACAAATTCCTTAAGAGATGTTTGGTGTTTTTTTTTTTTTTTTTTCAAATAACGGACATTTATTCCTCATGGTTCTGGCAGCTGGGAAGTCTGAGTTCAAGGTTTTAGCAGGTGTAGCTTTTTTTTTGAAACAGAGTCTCACTATGTCACCCTTGGTAGAGCGCAATGGCATCACAGCTCACAGCAACCTTAAACTCTTGGGCTCAAGCGATTCTCTTGCCTCAGCCTTACAAGCAGCTGGGCCTACAGGAGCCTGCCACAACGGGTGGCTATTTTGTGGTTGTAGTTGGCCCAGGCTGGATTCAAACCCGCCAGCTTCTGTGTATGTGGCTGGTGCCCTAGCTGCTGAGCTACAGGCGCCGAGCCGCAGGTCCAGTTCTTGGTGAAGGATCCTTAGTAGATATTTAATCATAACAAGTAAATCTATAATACACATACTGTCCCTACAGAGAAATTTATCATAGTACTGAAAATATATGACCAGAATATTTCTTTTAATTTATCAAACTCTTCTAGATTTTGACAATTAGAACAAAGAATTCCTACTAGACAAAACTATCAAATCTTTACGCTATCAATCTTTCAGAGCTTCAGATTTTGCACATCATTTTATTTCGCGTCTGATCCTTTACTCCAAATCCACTTTTCTCTGGAACGCCTATCTGTGATGTACGTGGCAGGCCCAAATATCACACGGATAAAAACATTCTTGTCAGTCTAGAGGCTCAGATCTGGGGTGGCAGGACACTCTTGCTAAAAGGCCCTTAGAGTTCCAAAGGTTCAAAAGGTTTCTTACAGAAATCTAAATCTTAACTTTCTAACTCTATTTCTTATCAGGAAATACTTAAAAAATTTTTTCCTAATAATAGAGGAAGAAAAAGTGTACAAAATTCTTCCCAATAATAAATAGAGAAAGAAAAAGTGTACCACCTATGCCTAGGAGGTTAATTTAAAAAAACAAAAGATCTGTTTCTTAAAAACTGAACAGAAGTTTAAAATTCTCAGAATTATCTTTCCCTCCTTTTTTCCTTGTTCTTCTTATCTAAATGTCACTTTTTACCTCATCAACATCTCTCTACTGAGCCTACTTCAGGTCTTATCTTTCATCACAGTTTAACAACTTCCTAACCAGTTTTCCTACAAGCAGTTTTCCCCCATCTTCTAATCCTCCACCCAGACCAATTTAACTCACCTGCAGGGGAGGGGACTGCCCTCAAGTAATCTTTTTAAAATGCAAATTTTGAGAGGAACTGCCCAGGGCAGAGAGATGACAGTTCCCACAACTCAGTCTAGAATGTGCTTGAAACCAGGCTTCTAGCTTTATCTTCTAAATATTCCTTCCCCTCTATCTCACAAACCATTTACGTTACCTTCTCCTCCTTCTCTGTCATCCATAATCCGAAGCTTTGGAGATTCTGTGCCACACTGACCCAGCTGGTTCTGTCTGGTATGCCCATTTATTCCAGGTTCACTTGAAAGCCCTCACCCCTACTCCCAGACAGAAGTCATTGCTTCTTATTCCACAGTTCTGTGGTATTTTGTTTGCACCTCTGTGTGAGCAACTCTTGATCACCTAATGTTGGGGGGCCTAAAGGCAAGCCCTTTTCCCCTCCTAAGACAAAGATATAAAGGATCTGGCTAGCCCCACCTCCCAAAAGTTCTTGCCAAAAGTCCCTAACCTAACAGGCAACTTGTGACATGTGCCCACCCCCTCCACCCCCCCAGCCCCAAATAAAAGGGGTCTCTAAACTGCCCCTGGGCACAGACGCCATCTTTGTACTGCCCTGTCGGGTCACCCTCCCTTTCAATAAATCTGGCCTGAACATCTCCTCTGGGCCTCCTGTCTGAACGCCACCGTTTACACCTTTCACCTCTCACTGTCACTGTCTTACAGCTGTATCTGTCGGATCCAAGTCTGAAATAAGACTTGTTCTCTGGGCAGTTCATAGGCATCTTTGTAATCTTAAACAAGAAATGTTTACCCTCTAAAGATGAATCAATTTCTGGCCAGGCATGGTGGCTCACACCTGTAATCTTAGCATTTAGGGAGGCTGAGGCAGGTGGATTGCCTGAGCTCAGAAGTACCAGACCCGCGTAGGCAAGAGACAGGTCCCATCTCAAAAAATATCCTGGCCTTGTGGTGGGTGCCTGAAGTCCCAGCTACTTCAGAGGCTGAGGCAAGACAATCGCTTGACCCCAAGAGTTTGAGGTCACTATGAGCTATGACGATGTTACAGCACTCTACCCAAGGGGACAGAGATTCTGTCTCAAAAAAATATATATGTATATCAATTTCAGTGGGGTCAAATGTATTTGCTGGGCCCATAAAGTATCCAAGCCTGTGTTAGATGCTGTGGGAGAGAGGACTGCCCTCAAGGAGCCATTAGTAGTGGGAGGAATAAGAAAGAGCAAGACAGAAACCCTCCTGGGTACAAATTGTTATAGGGATTCTGAAGGGAAAAGACTGTAACTATATGGCATGGAAGATTAGGAAAAGCTTCTTGAAGAAGGTGCGGTTGAGGTAAAAAAGATCTCACAATTGGATGGTGACTCTGACATGTGAACCTTCCAAGCAGAGGGTCAGGAGAAAGCTTCTAAATAAGGATCGAAAATGTTTTCATATAGTAAACGAGAAAATATCATGAACGGTATGTCAATCAGGTTGATAGAATATCTCAGATTGCATGTGAAGCCCTCACACTATACCCCATGGTTTAATTAATGTACACAGCTATGATTCAATGAAAAAAAAAAAAAGAAAAGGATATTGTAAGTCTGTAGTTTTTCTTGCCATGTCTTTGTCTAGTTATAAGGGTAACACTGCTCTCTGAGAATGAAGAAGTTGTTGAGAAGGTTTTTTCTTCCATTTTTGGAAGAGATTGTGAAGGATTAGAATTAATTCTTCTTCAGATATTTGGTAGATTTACCGTGATACCATCGGACCTGAGCTTTTCTTTGTGGGAAGTTTTAAAATTACTAATTCAGGGTCAGCACCCGTAGCTTAGTGCTTAGGGTGCCAGCCACATACACCAGGGCTGGCCAGTTCAAACCCAGCCTGGGCGGGCTAAACAACAATGACAACAATAAAAAAAAAAAAAAACTAAGGTGGCACCTGTGGCTCAAAGGAGTAGGGCACCTGCCCCATATGCCCGAGATAGTGAGTTCAAACCCAGCCCCGGCCAAAAGGCTACAAAAGACAAAAGAAAAACTAGCTGAGAGTTGTGGCAGGCACCTGTAGTCCCAGCTACTTGGGAGGCTGAGGAAAGAGAATTGCTTAAGCCCAAGAGTTTGAGGTTGCTGTGAGCTGTGACGGCACGGCACTCTACCAAGGGTGACATAGTGAGAGTCTGTCTGAAATAAAATAAAATAACTAATTGAGTCTTTTGACTTGTTAGATGTCTGTTCAAATTTTGTTTCTTCTTGAGTCAAGATTGGTAGTTTATATCATTCTAGGAATGTGTGCCTTGCATGTAAGCTAACTAATATTTTGGCATAGACTTGTTAATAGAATTCCTGTATAATCTTTTTTTATTTTTATAGGTTGGTGATGATATCCTCTCTTCTATTCTTGATTTTATTAATTTATCTGTTCTTAATAATCATGTTAAACATTTGTCATTTTGTTTGTCTAGCTGCCTGTTTTTAAAATCATTTCAACAGTAATCATTTATTTGCCTTTTAGGATTGATTTCTTTATCCCAGGAGTTTCTGTGGTTGGTGGATTTTCAATATGCTCCAGCCCAAGACTGCTAGAAGAAGAGAGAATGATAGAGTTGGCAGTGAAATATACAAACCACCCTCCTGCCCTCTGGATTCACAATAAGGTAAGCAAACTGCATGTTTAAACTTGGCAATCTGGGCATCTCTGCCTCCTACAAAATTTGTGTTCAGCTCACTTGATTCACCTAAGAAACCTGGGCTTGAATAAAAAAGAGTATATACAGATAAAGAGCTTTCGAGAAAGGTCACAGAAGCAGAATTTTTGTTATGCATTAAGTATAACTCAAAGAGACTTTGGGATCTGGAAATATTTTCCAGGTTACCAGATAGTACTTCATTGAATATTATTTTAGCATTAAAATATGTCATGTTTTATGTGAGTTTTTGAAAATTGATTTTCTGTGTCTATAAATCAAGTTATTTTTTCCTAACCACCCTAAATAAAGGGAATTAAATTACCATTCTTTCATTATTTGGAGGGAAACAGTACTGCTAGTGCCCAGAGATGAGAACAGCTAAATCAGTGGTGCCATTACCGCTCCATTTCAGTCCCTAGAGAGCTCTTCACATGGGATTCTGACAGGGAAGCCACACTTGACAGCTGCTAATAACTCATGCTTCACCACAGGGCTCGACATAGTCCTACATAAGCTGCCTGTCATTACCTGCTAGAACTCTGATAACAGAGAATGAACTCAGAACACATCCGTTACTTGTCTCGGTTTTTGACCTTTGTCTGCTTGTCACTGCCATCTTCATTACTAGAACATGTCTTCTATCTGTATTTACTAACACTCTCCATCCCATCCCAGGTGTTTTCTTATCTCTTCTACCAAAAAGAAATGTGCCATACAAATATGGCTTCAAAAACTTAGCATTCTTCTGTTCTTTTCCTGGAAGTAATTGAAAATCAACAAAGGTAAACAGAAAATAAAAATTCTAACTTTGTTTTCAGCAAAACTTGGAAACACACTTCAGTATATTTGTACAGGTTGTAAAGAATTGTGTTTATGCAGGAACCACATGGGAATAAGTAGAGAAGAGAGGCTAACAGTAGAGGATCTCAGAGAGCACCAACAAAAAATGTGGGAATGGAAGGGAAGAGGAGAGAGAGGGGAGGGGAGGGGGGATATGGGATGAGGAGGGCATTTAGGGAGACCTCACCTAATGTGCATGATGCAATGGTACATTTCAAAACTATTAAGAAATGAGTATAATTGTGATGGATTTGTTACTTAGTTCAATGTAAGAATTTCACGCTGTATATCGAAGCAGTACCCTGAACCCCATAATATGCATCAGTGTACAAAGTTATGAT
>CAUYON010168320.1:0-20058 GCA_963573935.1 Arctocebus calabarensis
TATAGTGATCAAGGAAATGCCATGAAGGATATCTGTAACAGTACGATCAAAATATTTCTGAATGTATATGAATCGTGCCCTGTGATTGCACCAATGTACATAATTATGATTCAATAAAATTATTAAAAAAAAAAAAAAAGAGTACCCATAGGATACTCAGGAAAGTATCACTAAGAACCTGAACTCTGAGTAGAGGAGTGGATGGGAGTTAGTCAAGTGTGTGTCTGGAGGAAGATAAGTCTATTCAGAGGAAACTGACTGCCGAGATTCTTAGGAAGGAGCTTTTCTGTGGTTTTAGAGTCCTGGAAGGAAATTAGTAGGGCTGGAGCAAAGAGAGCAAGGAGGAAAGCAGCAAGGGATTAGGTCTAACTGACAAGTGGGACTGGGCTGTCACAGGGTAGAATGTTGCTGCGTTCAATCTGAATAAAATTTGAATTATGTTAATCAAACGTAAGAGGAATTGGCTGATGAGTAGACAAAAGATAGTGTCTCCTATAAGCAGGAGGTTTTGTTATAGTTTTAGGTGAACAGAAATGTATGTTGCTTTATAACTTTCCTAAGGTAACACAACTAAGAAGAATAAATTAAGGGTTGAACCCCAAGTCTGTCTGCCTTCAAACTTATGTTTGTTTTGCTAAATCAAACTTTCTCCTTTGTAACTCTGCTACACTGCTCTGGGGAACTGTTGGAGGGTCACCTTTGTCCTAATGGAATATATTGTTAATTTATAATGCTTATAAACCTCTTAATACTTACAGATAAGACAAGCATATCTTCTCTTTAAACAGAACCCAGATGTAAAACCAAGTATAAGTGAGAAGTTATGAGTAAGCGGTCTATCATAGAGGTCTAGTTGCAAACAAAGCTCACTTTGGGTACTTTAATCAAAAATGTAATTTAGTAAAAATATGAGAGCACACAGACTCCACGGAAGTTACAAGTCAGGACTGCTTCTGAAGTCATTCCAACAGTTTGATCTCATTGTGCCTGGGCCCAAGAAAGAGGTGATTATTCATCTGCATGAGGACATCCACAGCTACTTCTTCTGAAGTCTCTTACTGGACATGACTTTCTTAATTTTCTTTTGTTTAAGCTGAGAAATAGAATTTTCTGGAAGAGATTGTGAAGTATTGGTTGTATTTCTTTTCTTAAGGTTAAATAGAATGCACGAATGAAACCATCTTGGTCTTGTGGTTTCTTTTTCTGAAGTTTTATTTATTCAATGTATTTAACAGACATAGTCCTATTCAGATTATTTCTCCTGTGTTTATGTTTTCCAGGAATTGGTCCATTTCACTGAAGTTGTCAAATTTGTAACAGAGAGTTGTCTAGAGCAGTTCGTTATTATCCTTTTAATATCTATGTGATCCATAACAATAATTCCACTTTCATATGTGATATTGGTAATTTATATATTCTCTCTTTTCTTAGCTTGACTGGGTGTCTTATGTGTTTTATTAAACTTTTCAAAGAAATGACTTTGATATCAATTTTTCTCTATAAAATTTTTAATTTCATTAATTCTTCTCTATATTTATTATTTATTTTCTTTTACTTATTTATGCTTAAATTGCTCTTAATCTACTGTGGAAGACAAGATTTTAGTGATTTAAAATTTTTATCATTGTCTGAAATATGTATTTAATGCTATAAAGTTTCATTATTCCTTGTTTGTTTTGTTATTTGAGATACAGTCTCATTCTGTTGCTCTGGGTAGAGTGCGGTGGCATCATAGATCACAGTACCTTCAAACTTCTGAGCCCAAGAATTTCACTGCCCTCAGCCTACCAAGTAGTTGGGACTACAGACACCCACCACAACTCCTGGCTAGTTTTTCTATTTTTACTAGAGACTGGAATCCTCTTGCTCAGACTGGTCTTGAACTCCTGAAGTCAGGCAATCTGCCCGCCTTGGCCTCCTAGAGTGTAGGGATTAGAGGTAAGATCCACCGTCTTGGCCCCTGTAAAGTTTTCTTTCACTGCATTCTGTAAATTATGATTAAGTTCTATTTTCATTTTCATTGGTCCATAAGACTTTAATTTTTCCTTCCTTGAGATTTCATTTTGATTATATGTCATTTAATTTCCAAATAATTGGGAATTTCTCAGTATCTTTCTGTTACTTATTGCTAATTGAATTTAGGACTGAGAACACATTTTGAATAGTGTCTATGCTTTAAGATTTGTTAAGATATGCTTTTTATCCAGCATGTACTCCATCTTGGTCAATCTTCCATGTAAACTTATGAATGTACATTTTATTTTTGTGGGGTAGAATTGAGCCAGTTCCACAGATCTACTGAGTTCCACAGATGTATTAGCTAGCTAACAAGATAACAGCACAGTGACTTTTCTTTTTTTTTTTTTTGAAATTCTAATGCTAGCCAAATGCTTACGACCTTCTTTCTTTGAGTGGCATGTTCTTTCCTTATGGAATTTGGATAATCTGTTAACAAATAACTCCTGGTAGCTGTTTCTGTTTATGTAAAACACTTTCTTGTTTCTGATCTGGTTTATTGTGTGAATGATTATGTTTCAGCAATGAGCTAATAATATTATTACTTTATTTGACACATATATTGGTTATCTTATTCTAAATACTAAAAGTATTACTGATTTTCCAGGTGATAATATATTATTTTTACCTTACTCCATATGCCATTTTCCATATTGGACCACCTGTATTTAGAATCTTTTAAGAGAAGTAGAGAAAGCTATCCAATATTGGATTTAGAATATATCCTGAAGCTCTTGATTTAATGTGGTTTGAAAGTTGTCTTAAATTCTATTTATTTATGCTGTCTTGGCATTATATGGGTGAATGTGACCCCGGGTGGTCAGTAAGTACTTGTTGATTGGCTGAAAAACAAATATTCTTTGCCATAAAATAAAGATGCCTAGTAAGAGGCAATGGGGTCAAAACTTCTCACCCTAAATGAAATGCTTTTTTGACAATTTTGCTTATGAAAGAAGTTAACAATTTTAACAGAAGCGAGAGTAACATTGTTGGCTTTTTCACAGTATGTACAGTATTACTGAAATATGTAAATGTAAGGTCTTATTTTAATAAGTTCTTTTTAAAGGTATTCATGTGCCCTTTTGATAGAATAAAAATAAAAGATAATTAGTTTGACTGCTATGAAAGAACTCATTTCTACCCTGGGCTATAGTGAAACACTCTACCTGAGTTACACAGCTTGATTTATCCAAGAAAATTCCATTTACAGTACTCCTAGAGCAAGGAAGTACAGAAACTAATGTCATGACTTTAAATAAGAATTCTAAATCTAATAAGAGCCTGTGGAGAATGTGATTTAGAGGATGCATTTTAATAGAACTTATTAAACCCAATATATAAGAAAATTTGTACCTGGAATAGGTTTTTGAAGCCTTTGAAAATAGGTAGAGGATCTTGACTTAATTAAATCAGAATTTTAACAGGAAAAGATTTATCAGTTTCTTAATCTTCGTGGATTCTTGATTCATTGTACAATCTCTGCCCATGGGTTAAACTTCTTATGGATGTGAAGCAAGTCAAAACTTTGGACAATAAAACATCACACTAAATTCGTGGTTAATTTCACCCTGGCCCTGATAGCCAGATTACCTATAACCAGGGATCTGTTTCCTCTATCAGTTTCTTCTTACTGAGGATCTAGCTTCTTCTTTGACATAACAGTTCCATTAATATTTTCTAGTTCTTCAGCTTGCCTTTTGACATAATAAATTTCCAAATTACTGGATTCCTGCTCACAAATTTCTGTCCCTTCTCCTATTTGATGCTTCTGAATTTCCATTGTCCTTTTCTCATCTTTTCTTAGATAGAAAGCTTGGTTCTAGAAATCCTTTTATGTTTGCTTTTGGTTCTCAGTTGGGTGTTATAATTGAACCTGGATCCTATTATCCTTAAAAGAATCTCAGTCATAAGAAAATATAAAGCTGTCTGTTAAAATGGATGGTAATTTCAAGAAGTTGAGGTTTGAATCTGTCTTTAGGGAGCCTATTTATTTGTTTTGGAAAACAAAATGATACCCCCTGCATTAAAGCAAATAAAGAATTTACAACTTCTGTGGTCCTTTGAGTTATATACAGGAAAAGTAAATACCCTCTACCAAAATAGATATTTGAAGCTGAAAGGGTACAATAAGTAAAGCTGCTGTATGTTTATAGAGACAGCTAATTAGCTGAGTAGAGTTTTAGTATTTTCACCTTTAAGAATTGTTTCTTTTAAAAAAATTATTTTAAAAGTGTAGATTTAAAGTGACCTATTCCTTAATTTGCTCTTGAGAAGATATGTTGTATATATTCTTACTATATTGCTCACAGTAGTCTGGAAACAAAAATCGCAAAGACTTGGGGAAGCATTTTTTTAGCTGTAAGGAAAAGGAGAACCTGTAATGGATTTGGTCAGCGTTTTGTCAATTTGATGTAAACTATATTTCTGATTCCCTAGATTGAGAGTAAATATCACAAAATGCTTTGGTTGTGGGCTATTAAGGTTGGCATAATTTAATTTTTATTTTGAAATTTTGTGTAGAGGATCTACTTTTCCCTTGAGGAAGTGACTATTCTAATGTCTGTCAATCTGAGAAAAGATTGCTCCCAGTTATACTGCAGAATTCAGAAGGAGTTAGTAAAGGATAGAAGCTAACAGGATCAGGTGGTAGTTGCAGCTGCTGCTACTACTATGGAAGGCTTGTGTCCAAGAGCAGTAATACTTTATAAGAGTGATGACATACAAGCTAGACCAATAGGAGTGATTCATAGAAGCCAGAGGAAATAGGAAAGATTTTTTTTTTTAATTTTAATTTTTTATTAAATCATAGATGTGTACATTAGTGCAATCATGCGGCACAGTATGCGGGCTTCATATACAATCTGAAATATTTTCATCCAACTGTTTGACATAACTTTCATAGAATTTTCTCATTTATTGTGTGAAAACATTTGTGTTCTGCATTTAGTAGGTTCACCTGTCCTTTCTAAGATGCACCATAAGTGTGATCCCGCCATTTACCCTCTCCAGACCCACCCTTCTCCTCCCCTTCCCTCCCTTACCAATTTCCCCATCTTCTTGTGCTATAATTGGGTTATAGCATTCATATGAAAGCTATAAATTAGCTTCATAGTAGGGCTGTATACATTGGATACTTTTTCTTCCATTCTTGAGATACTTTGCTAAGAAAAATGTGTTCCAAAAGACCAAAGATTTTGAGGGCATTTATTTACAGGAAGTATTTACTTGTAGAGGTGGTCACAAAGGGACAGAAATTCTGGAAATCAAAATTCTGGGGTCTGAGCCAATGTAAAGTACCATTTAATTAAAATATTACATTTCTTTGGAGTCACACCTGGTGATACCTGGAAATATTAGCTATTACATCTTTATCTGAACTTAGTTAAACATGTATGCCTCAATGTGAGAGACTTTCTTAAGTTCTGAAGTTTGATATTTTTACTCTAGCTATCAAATAATGTTTCAAAATGTAAAAAAAATTAAGTCCTGTAGTAAAGTTTAAAGAAAGTTTGTACATTGCTATTGCAAGAGGATACCCAGGAGAAGTGAATTCTGGAAGAACAAAAGTTTTCTTATAGAAGCCCAAGGACACGCCTGCAAAGTCCTGTCCATGATAACTCAACTCTTCAGAATTTATAAAACTTTAGCTTATTGGGTCCTTGAAACTAACACTTGCTGCTTGCTTCCACTTCTCTAAACTCTGCATGATTTCACACCTCCAGTGAGAGGTAATATGGTAGTTCCTTTATCTGTCTACGTGTGAGTCCGATAAAAGCACAGGGACTGAGCTGATTTGGGAACTTGGCCATTTTGGAGCTTAGGCTGACAGGGCTGCACCAACCAAAATAAAACCACTTCCTTTTCCATCTCCAGTGTTCAGGTGACTCTCTGCTTTCTCTCCACTGTACCTAGATTCCTGCAACATTATTTGAGATATTTATCAAATTTGACCATCTAGTATGACTGATTCTTCCTTTGTAAAATTTGCTTTATCACCTCTCAACAAAGCATACTTTTACTCTTTCATGGTCCATGTTACTTTTTTTTGTATCTTTTTTAATTCAATTTTTATTTGGTGCCATATTATAGATATTTTTTGTTTATATTTTATATATCCTCAAGACATATATTTTATATAATCTCAAGAACAGAAGCTATACTTCAACTTGGTTCCCTATTTACTCAGAAAATGCTATTTTTTGGTGTTCTTATTCTTCTTTCCCTTGAAATTAACATAAGGTAGACTCTAATATAGTAGATATTCAATAAATGTTGGTGAAAAGCTAGCAGAAGAAACTATTATTTTTTCAAGCTGCTTGGTATAGCCTCTGTCATCATGTCCTCAATAATCATAATGAAAAGCTGACATAGCGTTGTTTCTTTGTGTGTGTATTTTGTATTTTCCCTAATTAACAAAAAAACACTTTGAAAATATCAATTAAATATGTATCTTTTATTCTGAATAAAAAATAATGCATTAAGAAACGCATTAATGTGCTTTAAGAATCTTAAAGGAATTACAGACTGCTAATTAATAGTTATGAGACAGAAACAGAATATATTTATTTGTTCCTTTCAAAGAAACCCCAAAATGCATGGCAAAAAGTTTTGGGTGATGCTTATGAATACTAAACAGAATGAAAATGCATCTAATTAGCTGTCACCTTGGTGGCCTGTGGCTTATTTGGAGGAAACAGTGATGAAATTCTCAGTGCTCGCAAACATCCTGTTGACATTGTGGGAAGATTCAGTTTATTCACAAAAGAAATAACACACTGTCAATGCCATATAACTACCAACATTGAAAAGAAGGTTGAAGAAAGAGGGACACGAATACAAAACAGGACTTTTTAAAACTGAGTAAACTTGTCAGAGTTTTAACTAAAGTGTGGGCTTGCCACAATTATAATTTCTTCCTTAAAGTACAAATTGAATAATTTTTATTTCTTGAAATAAAAACCTTGGCCAATTATGTGTATAGAATGTTTCCTTTTTTTGAGAATTCCTTGAGAACAGGAATTGTTGTGTCTTTTTATTTTTTTTTTTTCTGAATTCCTGGCATCTTATACAATCCCTAGAGAATAGTAAATGCTTCATCAATGTTCACTGAAGGAAGCAATAATTTGATATTTCTTTATTGATCTCTTTCCTCCATTCTTTGCTGCCTATATATAGGTGAAGCATTTTATTGCCATTTTATTATTTTTTATTGCTAATATTATTATTTAAAAAAATTCTCCTCTAAAATAAATTTGAGGTAAACAGTATGAAATACTTATGCATTGAAAATTGTGCCGAAGATACATACAGTGAGCTTGTGATTGCATAAGCTTTTTAAACATTATTTGTCTTTAGGACAAATACAACTCTATGTAGATTGTGATCTAGAGGGTCTTTTCAGAAAACTCTTCAATGATTGGAAGGCACTACGTAATGAAATAGTGAATGGTTGCCTGAAATCTATTTTAAAGAATCCAAGTATTATATACATATTTCTTCTGAAAACCATCTAAAATTATATCAATGAAGGGAGTCAGCTAAAATTGCCTGGGACATGTATGCTGGGAGCTGAAAGAATGTCCAGGGAAGAACAGAACCCAACAATCTGCAACAAAGAGGCAGCATAATACCTAATTAGGGATCCTAGAACACAGAGAAAGCTTGTAGAAGGCAATATAATGGCTACTGATTCCAAGTTAAGACCCACAGTCCAGCTTGTATCTTTTCTTTTGTGATCTTGGTGAACATATAAATGAAAGTTTCACATGAGTCAGCCACATCAGGGGGTGCTTTCTGGACCCTGAATTAAACATCCTGCTTACCATCCCACTGAGACTCTGATTAACTTCATTATAGCATATTTCTATCACAGTGTCAGTATTAGTTTTCTATTCCTGCTGAAACAAATTATTATACATTTTTTGGCTTAAAATGATACGTATTTATCATTTTATAGTTCTGTAGGCCACGGGTTTGAAATGAGACTCTCTGGGCCAAAGTCAAGGGGTTGGGGGTGCTGCATTTGTTTTTTTCTGGAAGTTCTAGGAAATAATCCGCTTCCTTGCTTTTTTTCCGCATCTAGTCTATCCATATGCTTTGGTTCATGGTTATCGTCTATCCTAAAAGCTAGCAATGGCTAGTCAATCTTTCTTGCCTCATATTGTTCTAAAAATGACTTTTCTGCCTTCCTTTTCCTGGTGTAAGGCTCTTATGGTTACATTTAGCCCACTAGATATGAGAAAAATCTCCCTATTTTAAGATAAACTATCATATTTAATTCCATCTATTATTTTAATTTCCCTTTGCATATAACATAACAAATTTACAAAATCTGGGGAGTATGATATAGACCTCTTTGGGAGCTAATTTTTTTAAATACCACAGTCATAAATATTATTTAACGTGCTTACACATGACCCCTGTTTCTAGTGCTACATAAGTGCTCAATACGTAATTATTTAATTATTTACAAAAATAACGTATTGTAAATACGAATCAAATACAAGTAAAATACGAAGTAAATCAAATACGAAGTAAATACAAATCATCAATAAGTAGTGGGATATAGTTAGTAATATACCCTCATTCTTAGGGGAAAGGGACATGGAGAAGTGTGCATGATTTTAAGTGAATGGAAACTGATTTTTAAGGATATTCAATGAACTTAAAGAACATACAGTGGCCTGGGACAAAGTCTATTGGGACAGTAAAGCACATAATGATTTTTGACAAAACTTTGTCCTGGTGTGTTGATATAATTTTGTCTTTCTTCTTGCAATATGAGTACGGTGAAAAATAAGAAAGGCCAAGAAATAAGTTTTTTTTTTTTTTATTGGTGAGTCCTTACTTTAGGTAGATAAAGAAACTGCAGAAAACAACTCCATCCTGTTCTTTGGGAGAGACAAAGGATTGAGAGACAAAAGAAGAGAAAAGTCAGAGAGACTTTGAGACAACTCCTTCACTTCAGCATGTCAAAGCACCATATTTTGAATGCTCTATTTCTGAGCCCCAAAAGTACCTGCATAACTATGGTTCCTGCTCTTGTGAAACTCTATTACATAAAAAGTTATTGAATACTTCACAGATTATGGCTAAATATTTAGAAGTAATCAGTGTATATAAGAATCCATTGGACAAATCTTCTTAAACTCTGATTTAAACATTTTCATGAGTGAGTGTTTTTGAATATCTCAAGAATTTACTGACCATTCCATTCATTGATAGCTGTCAATGTAACTGTACTATTTTCTAACAGGAAATCTGATACCTTTAAAGAATAGCAGAGGCCAGCGCCTATGGCTTAAAGGGGTAGGGTGCTGGCCCCATATGCCAGTGGTGGTGGGTTGACCCAGCCCTGGTCAAAAACTGCAAAAAAAAAAAAAAAAATTAAAGAATAGCAGAAATAACAATTTATAATTGATTTTTATTTCTTACTAACATATAAATAAAAAATAACACCATTTTTGAATATACAGAAAAATCATTTCTACAAGCCCCACTTGAAATAGGAAATCAAAGACTACTTCTCAGCATGAAATATGGGTCAGTAATTTAATTTGAGCTGATACCACAAAGGTAGTCAGAGGACCACTTCAAAATTTTTCAGAATTAAAAAATATCTTGCCCAATGGCTAAATGACAATACATATTTTCTCTTTATTAATCTACACGAGATACAAAAAGTTAATATTCTCATTCTTGGCTAAACTTTTACTCAATGACATCTGTTGCTTCTCTTCATCGCTCTCCATAACTATGATTCAATTTTGTGGAATATCATATTGGGGAAGCTGATTATAGTATGAATATATGAATAAAGGCAATTTAATATTAGAATGTTGCTATTCAAAAAGAATTTTTATGTCATGGTTAGCATTTTAAGATCATATTATGCAATTCTAGTGTATTGGTTTCAATAATTTCCACCGTAGGGTTCAGGGGATGTAAATTAAAAGAGCACATTAAAAATTCAAAGGAGCTCAGTGTTTACTAAGACATAGTATTCTTACATTAGCAAGATCAGGCATTTATTTACCTATTAACAAAGGTAAATGATTAGTGAGTCACTGGATAATTTTTGTGGTTTCTCAAACCTTATCTAGATCAATGTAATCTGAGATCGTGTTTCATTTCTATGAATCTTCATGTATAGCAGACTTCTCTTAGGTAGTAGAGTGTGTGAAAAACTGACCATATTTGTGTGGGAGGATTTTTTTTTTTTGCAAGTAATATTTTCTTGTTCATGTCTCCAGGTTATCATCATGAAATTATTCAAATTAAGTGAAAAATATGTAAAGTTCTGGCTGCACTGCATAAAGAAAGTTGAGCATAAATAGTCTAGCACTCTTTTAATCTTCTCAGTTCTGGTCAGTGTTCTTGATTATGTCACTTCAACTTTTACTTCTATTGCTTTCATGCCTGTAGGTTATGCAAATTACAGATTATGGAAAAACTTTCTGATTACAGAATAATGAATTAGTAAGTCATGAGTGTGAAACTCAGGGTCAGTTATGGAACTTGGAGCTTCAGTTTAATAAAAGATAATCACAAACATGTATGTGCAGCAAGGATCTATTTTTAGAAACTATGACTTTATGCAAATATGAGATGCAATAAAACCAACTTTTTTTTTCATCAAAATTATAACAAGGCAAGATTGAACAAAGCAATGTTACTTGAGGATCTGCTGCATGCTGGATAAATTTTATGTCGTCTGTTACTTCGAATAGATTAGATATTAATTATCTAATTAATAGTTCTGTTTATTGAGCACCTGCTATGAGTAAAAAATTGCATTAGATGATTTATATATATGATTTCATTTGTATATTCAAAATAGGGTTCCTAAATACATAACACTATATGTTGATAACAGATGAAGAAAATAGGCTCTGGAAGTTACTTTATTCAAAGAAGTCACACCACTAGAAAATGTTTGAGTTCAAGTTCTAATGACAGATCCTCTGATTCCAAGTGGAGGCTGTTCCTGGCTCATTTGGGAGGGTATTATCAAAATACTGTTGAGGTGGTTTTACGCAAGTAGTTAAGCTACAACCATGTTTCCCAGAATTTTGTTTTTCTGTATAGCTTAGAGTCAAACACGTGAGTAACAGCACAAAATTTGGAAAGGAAAAGCAAAGTGACAGCCATAGTGCTCTAAAGGTCTGTCATGGACTCCAGACAAATCAAATCTCTCCAACCTGTGGCTAATCCACTGCATTATCGTGTTGGTGTGGTATAGCCACCAAGTCCATAGCTCTTTGATCTGTGAATACTGGGGACTCACAGGTGAGTGAGCAGTTCAGTGGCGAGGTCACCATCTCACTCTCATCAAGGAGACTGAAGGCTATGAAAAGCAGATGTAAGTTCTGTTTGCCTTTGTGGGCTGCAGTTGTTTTTTTGGGGGGGGGCATGGTTACCAGATTTATCTGGTTTTCTCATTGTTTTCTCTTTCTCTTGGTATTTCTGCAATATAGTGACCATGGTAGACAGCTTATTTCTGGAAGATTCAGACACTGTTATCTTTGAAGCTAACAATACCTTCTTGTTGTTATAATTTGAACAAAGTCATTTTTTTTCCTGCTTTAAAGTGAGTGATTTCAAAAGCCTAAAATACTCTGTCTAAGGCTTGTTCTATTAACAATTGAATTAAATATATTATGGCCATGGTGTTATTTACATGCTTAAATTAGCATTCATGAAGTCAAACACCAGTTTGTACTATTTACTGGCTCTTCCAAATTAATTTGCATGGGATCAATTCTAATCTTTATTATTGTGTGTTTTGTGCTGTCTATTAATTAAGGTCATTGGCTTGTCCATTCCATTTACGATGTCCTTCCTTGGCCTCTGCATTACTAACAATTACTCTGCCTCTAACACTCTCTAATACTACAAGAAATTTATTATATCCACATATAAATTGATTTCAGCATACTTACAATCTTTGTGAAGGATTAATATGTCTTTTTTCCTCTCTAGGTTACACAGCTTAGTTTAGCATCTCATTTGTGATTTTTGGATTATTCACACACATGGATTTGTGTAACATCAGGCAGCAGACCTAATTAGAACCCCTCACAATGTGTAAAAAAATTAAGAAAAAGGACTGAAATACATCTACCAGGTGTTTCTCTTCCTCCTATTTTTACCCTTTGAATTTCCTAAGTTCCTCCCTACATGAAGAAATTGAGATATAACCCTGACATCAGAGGAGCATTAAGCTGGTGATAATAATAATTGGTAAAGGAGTCAGAAATAGTACACTTCTGTTTTGTATCCTCTTATATTTAAAATTCTTCTCCACATATTAACTTCATACTCATAAGAAACTTGTGGGTAACTGTGTGTTATCTGCCTTATTTTAAAAAATAGAAAATTGAGAGACTCTGTAGCTTTAAAGACAAGATCACAGAGCAAGAGAATGTTGAACAAGGATTTGAAGAGTGGTCCCTGACTCTGCATTTAGTGCTCTTTTGTCAACATATCAAATTTTGACTATGCTGTATATTAAAAAAAAGATTTTTGTTAAAATTTGTTTTTATGGAAAGTGAATGACAGAGTGGAAAGCCCACATACTTTAGAGTTTTATGCTTCTGTTTTGGAATCAAGCATCTGTGCTCTTAATGAAGGCCCTGTGCCCTTGACTGAGTCACTTCATTTTCTTGATTTGTAAATGAATCTATAACATTTAACTTGCAATTTTATTATGAAAAAATTTCCTACCATATTTTACAGCAACAATCACTGATGCTGCTACCTACAAATCAGTTCTCCTTAAACAAAAAGCCAGTTACGGCTCAATAAAAGAATCTACACTGTCCAAATTAAAACCAGCAGGCATTCCCTTTACCTCAGGGTCTCTAAACCACCTGGCCTCCTGGCGTCTTTGGAAAATATACAATGGCCTCAAGTTGTCCACGAGGCAACAAGAAACTATCTCTTTGTCTTGTGCTACGTACCATTAGAGGAGCAATTGCTTGCCATAAACCATTCTTTCTTGGACACAGAAACTCTCACAGATGCCAAGTTTGTGGCCCTTTGTAGCCCCCTCCCTTTATGCCTTGAATTATGGAAGCAACACTCCACAAAGTTCAGCCTGGCCATTAAGGCCTCTGCACTATCAGATGGAATCATATCTTGTCCCTCTAGCACATTCTACTTACAGAAAGAGTGGCCTCCCTAGTCCTTAGTCAGAGGTCATGTACTGAAGGAGGTCAGTCTTTCCTGAGATGCTGAATTAGGGTTCTCCAGAGAAACAGAGCCAGTGGAACAGATAGATAGATGGGTAAATAGAGAGACAGATGAGAGGGGATTTATTGGGGAAAATAGCTCATGAGATTTTGGAGGCATGAGAATTCCCATGTAGCCATCTGCAAGCTGGAAAACCACGGGAGCTGACAATGTGGGTCAGTCTAAATCCAAATGCCACAGAGAACCTAATGGTGTAACTTTCAATCAGAGGCCAAAGGCCTGAGAAATGAAGGGCTGCTGGTGGAAGTCCCAGGGTCCAGAGGTCAGAGCACTTGGAGTTCCAAGGGCAGGACAAATAGGGTGTCCCAGATCTAGAAGATGAAGAGAATACAAACTTGCCTTCCCTCTGCTTTTTGGGTTCTATCTCGCCCTCAACATATTGGTGTCTGCCCACACTGAATAAGGGCTGACCTTACTTCCTCATCCCTCTTATTCAAGTGCCAATCTCTTCCAGTAACATCCTCACAGAGAAATCCAGAAATTTGGTATCACTTAATCCAGTCAAGTTATGTGAAACTAGACATCACAGATCCTTTGGCTACTCATGAGCCCCTCAGGATTAACTGAATAGACACCAATGGGGTTTTGTGGCTTGAACAACATTGCCACCATCATGAAAGATAGGTCTTGGTCAAAAGGTACTGCTTTATATTTCTTAGGATGTTTCTGATAAAGGGTAGAACTGATTTTTGTTGAAAAGCTTTCCACCTAGTTGGTCAAACTATGACAGTCATCTTAGCATTCTATATCCAGGCCAATAAGTCACTCTTTCTGTACATTTACATATACTTTTGGGCCATTGCCTAAGAGTTGTCCCTTTCAGGAAAAGAATTCTGAGAATCTGTTTTGTCACAGACACTTGTTCTGATACCTACCAAAAATATAAATCAAGGTCACATATGTATCTCTATATAATAAAGCCTTACCATGACACTTTTTATCACCTTCAGAGTTCCAGACATTACTGATGGTAATCAAGGTGCACATTTCACTTCTTAGAATACAAAATATGCTGTGCTCTTGGAAAAGGTATTCAAAAGAATTTTGTTTCTCCTAGAAAAAGTGCTACAAACCTCTTGCTGATATTACCATAGTCATCACCTTTGAAGTACTCTCCTTGGGAAGTTATGCATCAGTGCCAGCACTGAGTAAATCCTTCACAACAGTTACCAGATGACCAAAAGGTATACTTCAAAGGTGATGAAACGATAGCCTTTCCAGGTGAATATTAGCTGCCTTTATCAAGACATTATAAGATAGATATGAGCTCTGGCAAGAATTTTATGGTATTTAAACAAAGATTGTAATGAGGGAATAAGTTCAGAGATCAGGAAGGTTTACAGGATTGGCAATAACTTCTGTTTCTGGACTATAAGGGCTTTGAGTCTCAAAGACCCAGTAAGACTCTCAGTTGCAAACTAGTTGGAAAGATAAAATTTCCAGTGGTAACTTCTCACCTAAGAAGAAAACTTCCATTAGGTTCAGAGAGAAACATGAGGGTTAAGAAACAGAACAAAATAATTACTTGAAAGTGAAAATATTTGATCAACCCAGTTATTTGGCATCAATTAATCAAATGCTGAAACTAAATATTGCAGTTTGAAGCAATCAAAACAATACAATTATGGATGAAATGTCCATATTTTCATATTATTAATTTGGAAGTTTAATACTGCATTTTTTTTTTTGAGACAGAGTCTCACTTATTAACCCTCAGTAGAGTGCCGTGGCGTCACACAGCTCACAATAACCTCCAACTCATGGGCTTAGGCAATTCTTCTGCCTCAGCCTCCTGAGTAGCTGGGACTACAGGTCCCCGCCACAATGCCCGGCTATTTTTTTGTTTTGAGGTTCAGCCGGGGCCGGGCTTGAACCTGCCACCCTCGGTATATGGTGCCGGCACCCTACTCACTGAGCCACAGGCACCATGCAATGCTGCATATTTTTTAAAAACAAATCTTTTGATACAGTATAGAACTGATGTAAATGGTAGTTGGATAAATGTATCTTTCTCTAGATAATGTTTTTATATCAATCTTTATGGAATGCAAAGAATAAGAGTATATTTTTATAATTCTCATTTATTTATATTATATTTTTACCCATCAGTTTATTTTGTTTAAAATATTGTGGCAAGAATAATCTGTATTTATAATGGAAAAATATACAATGTGAAGGTTATGGCAAAGAATAACACACCTTGTATAGTTTCTTATGACTCAAACAAAATCATAATAGCCAAAAAATATGAGAAAAGTATTTGCAAATTTCTGTGAACTACTTATTTTCAGTGAAGAGTTTTTCAACTTATAGACTACTTTGATAATTTCACATTCTATTCTAATTGATCAAATAAGAAAAGGTGGAGGGAGGGTGATGGGTGGGTCCACACTTAGGGCTCATCTTAGAACACAATAACTAATAACACTTTAACTGCCATTAACTATAATAGTTAGGATAATTAGATGGTTCCTTGAAGAAATTGCTTAATTTACTAATGATTACATAATTAATTCCTGCATTAATGTAGAGTAGACTTGAAACATTCAGACCTATAGTTTAGGAATTTACTTTCTTCCTTATAGTCATTCAAATTTTAGATGAATTAGTGTAAATATTTATTCACTATTGTTTTGATTTCACATTTCTTTTGATTTCACATTAATACTGAATGTAGATATGAAAGACATTTATATACCACGTGAAGTAAGTCACTGCTGCTCACACATCTGTTCTTCCTTTTTTCCTAGGTATATGCAACCTTTTATTTCTCAGCTGTCTTGATAACTGGCCATGTAACTTGTTCTGATTAGTGGGATGAAAGCACAGAGATGTGTGCATTGAAGAGCTGGTCTTTGTTCTTCTGGGATTTATTCCTCTAGCTCATAACTTGAGGATGCACATGTTGAGATAGATTGCCATAATATAGGAAAAGTCTAGAACACCCACATACATTATGGAGGCCAACTGCCCTAATGCATCACTATACCTTTAGAAGACTTTGTGTGAAAAATAAACGTTAAATGGGGTAAGATATAGAAATTTTGAGGTTGTTTGCAATATAATCATCAATCCTATCTAGTACACTGTATATTCATAAAGCTCTTTTGACTGGCAGACTTGAGTTTTCTCCAATTCAAAACATTTTTCTGAATTTTATTTCTTCAATAACATTTTCGCTTTATCTATTTTCTTTTAAAATATAGACAGAGAATGAAATATATATTTTGATTTCTAGTATATGTTGTAGTAACTGACCCGGCAAGAAGACCCCTAAAGGCCCCTAACTGTTTCAGCCTGAGTCTCCATCTGTCTCAAACCCCCCCCCCCTTTTAGTTTAATTCTGAGAATAGATTTCTGACAAGGAAGTTCTCTGAGTTCCCTGACTCCCTAGCAATGTCTAAACACAATGATGAGAAACTTACCTCAACCTCCCTAGCCAGCTAAACAATGATAAAACTCACTCAAGCAGAGATTCCCAGGAAACTGAGTTTCCCAGGTACTGGGCTTTCCAAGTTGTCCCCATGGTTACTGAGTTACCCCCCTGAGCTGCTAGGCAGCTACCCCACTGAGCCGCCACGCAGCTACCCCCTGAACCAACTACCTGTGACTCTGCCTTGTAATCCACCATGTTTTGCTTTTATACCTGCTTGCTTTGCCACATCAGCACAAAAAGGGTGTAAAAGGCTGCCTGCATTTCTCTTAGGGGCCGTTTGCCTTTTGGGGGCAGTGGTCCATCTGTGCAGATGTAACCACTTGATTTGGCCATTTGCCCTTTGGGGCAGCAGTCTGTCTGTACAGATGTAATAAATGACCATCTGATTTGGGCCGTCTGCCTTTTTCCAGCGGCCCCCCTGTGCAGGAGTAAATAAAATCACCTCTGATTTGTACCTAAAGTGGGGGTCCATATTTTTATGGATGGTCTCAGTTACAACAATGTAGATTGCCTCCTTGGGATAGATTTTTTTATATTTCTCATCTTTAACTCATAACTTCTCTATTTTTCATACTATTTTTCTTTTGGACTTAGTAGAGAGACATAAGTGGGTCATATTCCTTATGGTTACTTATCATTATAGGAGTATGCAACATTATGCTCTTGTATTAAGCTATTTTTCTTACACTAATATTCTAAAGTAATTGACAAAAACCATAGAGAGTTCTTATTTCTATATGTTTTTAGTTTACATAAACACATATCAGGGGAGGAGCCAAGATGGCAGTGTGTAGTCAGCTTTCCACAGAGGCTCCCATCCAGAAGGAGAGTTAAAGGACAGAAATTTAGCAAGAAAGCTGATGGTTTGGATCTGAGCCAAAAGAGAAGTTTGAAGAATGAACATCAACCATGCTGGGGCGACCTGTGATCCCAAGGATGCAAACAAAAGGTGCAGAGCATATCGCCAAGCGGACAGGGGTCCCCTCCTCCATGAGAACGGCTCACAGTATACTTCATACCTCCATACAAACAAGCAAAAAGAGTTCAAATGTCCTCCCACTCTACCCCACGGGAAAGTCCCTCTAAAAACTGGACCTCCTTCCCCTACTAGGGTGCCATGGCACTCTCCTGCCAGGCATAAAACTGTATGAAACTGTATATATTCTCTGCCTGCAAGTTTGAACTCCCAGCACTCCCCTCCACTCTCACTGCGAGGTCTGGAGGCCTGTCCCTGATGGAGTCCAGATTCTTGGACATTTTCTTGAGGGTTGTGGACAGGGTGCAGACTGTTGCTGATCTGTGTTAATTTTCCGGCTTGGGACTGGTGAGAGGAAAGTGAGCCAAGAGGAGGCTGAGCTGAAGAGGCAGTCTCCTGAGGCACGGAGCTGCAGCTGCAGGAACAATGGCAATGGGGCTCACACCCCTGGGGATGTTTTGAGGAGACACTCCCAGTCTCTCTGGATGGCCAGGGGAAGCCAGGAGACTTCTCCGGTGGCAGCCACCTGCAGAGCTGCTACTGAGGTGCAGGGCCCAGGAGTGAAGGGTATGCCTGAGATGGTACCTGCCAGGGTGGGTTATGGGGTCAATTCCCAGGACAGAGAGTGCTTTACTCAGCTTCAGATGCACCTGGCCCTCAGGGGATGAAAGCTGAGACAAAGGTCTGGAACTCACAGACCCATTTGCAGCCCAATGTCTGGTCCACAGGGGAAAGAAACCAATTCTGCAAACCAGTTCTGTTCTACAAGCAACATCAATCAGGGACAGCGCTGGAACTGAGTGAATTGCCTCAGCCCCTATTAAGTAACCAGGTTGTCAGGCATCACTTCCCCCAGCCAAACAGTGATGGAGAGTTGTGGACTGGCTGAGGAGCCACAGACCTCCTTGTGACCCAGGCAGATGCAAACCTCTAGAGTATCTGCTCATTGGAGGAAACTGGATTACAGCCCTGCAGGGTTACCAGTGACTGGGTGTGACAGAGGGGAAAGGTGGAGAAGGAGGTATCAACCTTCCCAGACTAATCTACCTTCTCAGGAGGGGCTTACTGAGCTCACAGAGCACCGAGTGAGTTATACTAGGCCTTCCAGCAGACCTCTGCTATCTAGTTGCCAAAGACTTTTCAACTCTTACATTTGAGGCCGGTACTGGCTGGGACAATTGATTGGAACCTCTTCAACTGGCCCAGTCACCCGAGGACTTTCCAAAGTGGTAGCCTGGGTGTGGGGTAGTGGGAAAGTTTGATTTTCCTTTTCCAATTGCTGCCTGTGAGAAGCATGGTAAATTAACTGCTGGTATTTCTCCACAGCTCAGACTTCAATCCAGAGTAACTGATTCTCTAGGGTAAGACAGAGACAGGATGAAAATAAGACAGGCCACTTAAGCACACCACACCAAGAAGGTCCTCCGTTTTGCAAGCAGTAGCACTGTACAGGTCCTTGGCAAAATTCTAGGGGAAAAGGTACAGACACCAGTCCCAGCTTTCAGGCAAAGGACTAGTCAATCACTACTCCTAGAACCCCCAAATCAATTTGTCCTTATCTACTCATCCAGCCAAATGGTGTAAAATAATCATGGGGCGGAAGCAGCAGAAAATCTCTGGAAACATGAACAACCAGAGTAGATCAACCCCCTCAAGAAACAATTTGGCAGACACAAATGACAATCCTGTGCATAAACAGATGACTAAGATGTCAGAAATCAAATTCAGATTTTGGATTGCAAACAAGATTAATAAAATAGAGGAAAAGTTGGATTTAGAAATCCAGGGACCATTTCAAAAATTGTCTCAAGATGTCAAGGAATTCAAGGACCAAATGACCAAAGATTTTGACACATTGAGACAAGAAGTTTCAGCCCTCAAAGATCTGAGAAACACAGTAGAATTCCTCAGGAACAGAATGGAGCAAGCACAAGAAAGGATTTCTGACATTGAAGACAAAGCTTTTGAATGCTCCCAAACCTCCAAAGAGGAAGAGAAATGGAAGGCAAAAACGGATCATTCTCTCAGACAGCTCTGGGATAACTCAAAGAAATCCCATGTTCGCCTGATAGGGATACCTGAAAAAGACAAAGCATCATCACAAGTCACAGAGTCTCCTCTTTATGACATTATGAAAGAGAATTTTCCAGACATGCCAAGAGATTTTGAAATTCAGATAGCAGAGAGATTCAGAAACCCAGCACGACTCAACCCAAATAAGACATCCCCCAAGCACATCATAATTAATTTCACTAAAGTTAATATGAAGGAGAAAATGTTTAAAGCAACCAGATGCAATAAATCTATAACCTACTAGGAGAAGAATATTAGAATAACTGCAGATCTCTCTGTTGAAATCTTTCAAGCTAGAAGAGAA
>CAUYON010168323.1:0-10820 GCA_963573935.1 Arctocebus calabarensis
ACAACTTAGTACTGATAATTTTGTCTCCTTTTCTCTATATGTAAGATGTTTAGGATTTTCTGCCAATGTTATTTATTGGACTCTCTTACCATGCTGCCTCATATCATGTTTGTTCCTTTTTTAGAAATGATTTTCCTGTGCCGGAAAAACTTTTCAGTTTTACATTCTGTGTCCACTCAAAATTCTTAAACTATTGTATTGATGTTACATTTTCAGAAGTTGATAGCCACTCTTTAATGTTGTAGAATAGTATGCATAATAAAATATTTAGAGGAAAAAAATCCCATAAGGTTCTCAACTGATGAGAGAGAAAGGGGGGAGAGAGAGGAGAAATGAAGCAAATGGAGTACAATGTTGACAATAGGTGAGTTAATAGTAAGTTATTTAGGTATTGCTTGCAGGTTTTTAATATTATTTTGCTGTACATTTGAAATTCTTTATAAATGGAGAATGAAATATCAGACTTTTCTCCCCTCCCCTATATTATTTTTTTCTTTTTGAGAGATGGTAATGTGACATAACATCACGGAAATCATGCTCATTGCAATTTGCTTAATCATTACTGAGAAAATCCACTTGTCTACCCACCTTTTTAGAGGACTACCATTTTCTGAGTGGTCCAAACATAAAGATATCTAGTGGGTGATATCTCTCTGAAATAATTAGTACCATGTGGCATAATGAAAATATAAGACCACATAAGGGATCGTGGGAAAAATAGTAATCCCGTATAAGAAAGATTTAGGAATGGTTGTCTGTCCAAGGTGGAATTTGAGCTAACATCTGAAGTATGTAACTTAGTAGACAAACAACAGAGAGAGACAGTGTCAACATCCATTCATTTATTTCTCCAACAAACATAACCTGCCATATTATAATTTAAAAAAAATAAATATTAAATTCTGAATGACACATTGCTACTGTCCCTGAGGAGTTTGAACTGTAGATGTGGTTGTGTGTGCAAACAGATGTGGCAAAACAAATAAATTATTTTTATGTTCACATGCAAAAACTATTATAGTCCACAATGACTTACCATATGAGTTCTAACAGAGGAACGGGGAAGAAACTCTGATGCTCAGCAGTGAATGGTGACCAGCAGTCACTATCACATTCAATATGGGATGCTGGAGCCAAGGGAACATGCTCAGGGATCTGATGTTAGAGAAAAGGCACAGCATGAGCAAAGATCAAAGGTTGTTCAGTTAAGAGAGAGAAATGTTCCAGAGATCCTCCTTTCACTCTAAAATTTTAGCCTCATTTCTTGCATTTCTGTGACCCAGTGTTTTATAAACAGTAACAAGATAATATTTGCATTTGAGAATGTTAATTCTGTGGTAATCAATCAGAGCTGTGTGAGACAGAAGACAGAATTACCAGATGGATGAGAATGTTGAAGTAAATGATTATAATATAAGAGAAATAGACCTTTCCTTGAAACCAGGACAGAAAGGGAAGATAATTGGGGTAAGCAGGTTACCTATTACATAAAACTACAAATGTTTTGGTTGCATTCCCATAATTTTCTAATTGACTATCTCCAACTTGTGACTAATCAAAAGTATAGATTCCCTTTTCCTCTTGATAAATTCAGTTATTTCATGATCCTGCAGTGATCTGGGAAAAGATATGACAGAATTTATATACAGTAGTTTTTGAGAAGTCAAATAGAGTGGATATAAAATGCTCATTCTTACTTTGGAAGATAAGAATTAAGGAGCATATTGTTAACTCACAATTTGCTGGCTATAATTTAAACACATTTGATGATTCTTTTTAAAACACTAAGATAACTCAAATAAATCAGCCAGAAAAAGATCCCAAACAACATCATTAAAAAAGTGGCCAAAAGACATGAAGAGAAGTTTTTCAAAAGAGATAGACAAATGGCTAAAAGAAAAATATTAGTTGATTAGTGCTCAACACTAATCATCAGAGAAATGCAGATTAAAACCACATGGAGATTCCACCTTACCCCTGAGAGAAGGGTCATTATCAAAAACTAAAACAAACAAACAAAACAAAACATCATAAAAGTGTCCATAGTGACTAATTTGTTTTAAATACGTAACACAATTCCATCAAAATACTGGCCTCAGTTTTCACAAATCTAGAAATACATAATTCTAAATTTCACATGAAACCAAAACAGAGGTGGAATAATCAAAGCATTTTTAAGCAAAAATAATAAGTCTGATGTCAAATTATACTACAAGGCTATAGTAACTAAAATAGCATGGAACTGGCATAAATGTAGAGACATAGACCAATGTAACAGAATAGAGACCTCAGAAATAAAACCATGTAGCTATGACCCATTGATTTTTGACAAACAAGAAAAAAAAATACTGGGAAAAGGATACCTTATTCAATAAATAGTGTAGGAAAGTTGAACAGCCACACACAGAAATATAAAAAATGAAACAGAATCCCTATCTTTCAGGATACATGTGTACAAAAATTAACTGAAGTTGAATTAAAGACCTAAATGTAATTTGGAACCAGAAAAATTCTGGAATAAACAATACAAAAAGCTCTTCTAGACATAAACTTAGGCAAATAACTCATGACTCAACTCCAAAGGCAAATATAGCAACAACAAAATAAAAAAAAATGGACTATTAAATTTAAAAATTACTTCACAATAAAAGAAATAAGAGAGTAAACCTACAGAATGGAAGGAAATATTCAGAAACCATACATTTTGTAAAGGTAAGAGTTGATAAGATTAGTAGTATACTTTTGAAATTTAATCTATAAATGCATCAAGTGATGAATAAAATGATAATTATTTCCTGTCCCCACCACATCGTCCTTGCATTGCCTTATCCTGTGTGCTTTCTTTATATATCATACTCATTTTTTGTTCCATCACCAAGTAAATTGCTGCCTGAAATCCAGTCTTCTGCTAGCAGGGACTCACCACACACATGCCCCTACAACAAAAAAATATGTTTACCTTGTTTTACTCATAGTCTTCCTTTATTTTCCTTAGTTATATTTAAGGGTGACACTCTTTGGCCTAGAAGGCACCACTTTCTCCCTTTCCTCCTCTTCTCATGAAAGGTGCATAAACTTACATGATAAGTCAGGTTCATCTATTAGATACGATGTATGTATGTGTTGGGATACTATAACACTGACAACTGTGTATGTAGCAGAGATGAACTCCTCCTTAAAGTAAAAGGAGCAATAGAAAAATACACAGCCTGCAGATCCCCTTAAAAACAGTTTGCAAACAGCAGACTAACGTTTTGGCATGCATATTTGTCAGTTTTTATAACTCAAGAGGAATAAGCATCTGTAGAGTGGGGTTCGAAGGAAGTATCATCAGATAAATAAACTCAAGAACTTCAATAGTATTGGGATTTGCTCTGTTTTGTGAAGAATTTGCCAGTTGCATGGGTATTTATTTTTGGATTTCTTAACATTTCTAAATTTAGCATATTATAAAGTGATGTAATTTTTTCTGTCACAGAAATATCTCAACTAAATTCTTTAAGTATCATTTTAATTTCTCCAGGTTCACAAGAGTAGTATATGTAAAAACATCTTGCACAGAGGCAATAATGCCATAAATTTTTGCCATCTAGAATTGCACAATTTGGAAATATAGAGAATTGTGTCTGACACTACATATTGACTATCCAATATCCACTCCTTTTTTTTTGTTTGTTTGTATTATATAGCTATTGTTAAAAGTGTTGCATTGATCCAGTTTTGACACCATGGCTAGAGGCAGGTCAGTTCCCCTTTTGGGGCCTCTGATTAACACCACACGATAACCACTTCCTTATCTCACTGAACACTCCTGACAACTGTGCCAGCCCTAATTACCTCAGGGCCAGGTATCAGATAATGAGGAACTTACTTATGACCTGAAACTGAGGAAATTATTCATATTAATCAACAGTGATCCACGGAAAAGTAGCTATACTCACCTCACTTGCCCCACATAACCCACTCCTATAGCCCCAACTTGTTAAGTGTGGCAGCTACCAACAGGCAAAGGGACTGAGACTGCCTACAACTGAGAAGAGGCTTCTTGTGATCTTCCAGGGACAGATAGTTTTAACTCTCCAAATGTAAATTCTAGTTCCTAGGAGATGGGCTTGCAGTCCTTAGAATGAGAGGGCTGATCATGAAACAGGTTATTCTCCCTGCCCTACCCCTTTTCCTGAGACAACTTAAAAGGCCTTCACTATGAGTGATTAGACAAAGAATCTAAAAGCATGGCTTTAGGAAACTACAAGTTCAAAGGAAGAAAGAAAGATGGAAGGAAAGAAGGAAGGAAGAAAGGAAAGAAGAAAGGAAGGGAAAGAAAGAAAGACAATAATGCAGAGTAAATAAAATGTGTGGTGTGTGTCTGCATGAATTAAAAGTCCATAGATTGACCCAACTGAAAATTCAGAGATTATTATAGCAAATTTATAAACAAAAAGATATAAAGGACAGTGGTTGGATTTTGTGCCTCTACTTTTCAAGTCTGAATTGACTTTAGCATTTGGTAAAACACACTAATTGATACAGCATCATGAGCATAGTACAGGGTTACAAAATACAGTTATATTGGGGTAATCCTACTAAATTTAAGAATATATAATCTTAGCAACATAGCTAAATATAAAATATAAGGTAAAATCATCATAACTTCAACTAAAGCCTTGACTACATTTTCTATAATCATAATACCCATTGACAGAAAGTCTCCCATAATAGGCATAGATTTTCTACATCAATAAGTATGGAAATTAAATTATATCTTTGTTATTTACAAATTACCTTGAAAAAAATGGGATCCTATGATAGGGTACTGAGCCTCACACTTATATTTCTTATATTTTGAGAAGCTGAGATGGGAGGATCACTCGGGGCCAGGAGTTTAAAAAGAGACTGAGCAATATAGCAAGACCTCATATCTACAAAAGAAAAAAAAAAAGGAGGATGCTGTGAACCCAATACTAAAAAAAAGGAAGGAAAAGTGTTATGATGGCAACGTCAGTTAAAACAGAGATGTCAAGGATTAAAATTTATTTTATATGAAACCTAATTAATGAATTGGGGCCTATTCCACTTAATATTCTCTATTTGACACCTCATTTTGCCTATTTTTTCCAAAGTCTCAAAAAATAGACAACTAATATTTATAAATAAAAATAGAAGATAATTTCAAAAAACAGATCTTGCCAACTGTTAGAGACAATAGAAAAAGAAGAAATCCTTCAAATTCATTCCACGTCTTCAGGATATACCTGATATTAAAACTGGAAAGATGTATTATTATAAAGGGAAAATACAGGCATATTTCACTTATAAAAGAGGATGCAATATCTTAAACAACATATTAACAAGTTGAATTAAAAGTTATGGTTTGAACAACGTACTTTGGTCAAAATTATATCCAATTTATGTGAGAATTAGTCACTATTTTCTTTGTTTTTTCTATCCCCTACTCCCCCACCCTCATTCTCTCTACTTGCTCTCCCCCTTCCCCCACCCCTCACTGTGTCATTAATTGTCATTAATTATCCTCAGATCAAAATTGAATACATAGGATTCAAGCTTCTCCATCTTGGGCCACAGGTGCCACCCAGATTTATCTATATTTAGTATGTCAGTATTTAAAATAAAAACAAACACTTTAAAATTACTCAAGCAATGCAGATTGTAAGTGAGTGACAAGAAGTCAAGGGCTCAAGCAGTAACCTAATGAAAAGTGAGAGAGACGGAGATGAGAAGAGGAGGACCTCAATTTGAGTCTGGATCATGGTACCAAATGGTGGTGGTGCCCTTGACATATCAATGAATTCTGAGTTTCAGACTCTATACCTATGAAAGATAAGAAGAGTAACAATTTCTCACAAAAATAAATATATATGAGGATATACATGGACTATACTTTGTAAAGTGAAAAGGGCTAAGGCTATATACAAATATATTTAATGGGCTATATACAAATATATTTAATGGATAAGATTTTAATGATGATGATAATTGAGATTATTATTAATATTAGCTATGATTTTGAGTTTAACAATAGAAGGAGATTAAGAAGCGATTAGAAGAAAACCATACAAGTTCAACAATGATGTCTATTCTCTCCTTTAGCTCCCTTAATTGCATTCTTATTCAAATCCCAGAAGTGATTTATCAACACAAAACTTTCATCCACCCATTTAATGTGCATAGTAAAACCAGGAATGAAGTCACTTTCATGCTTTTCCTTGTGCTCTTAACCTGGCCACACTCTATTAAGGTGAGGTTTAAGACATCATCTGATGGGGAGTCCAACCAGACCCAGATAGTACTGCAGGAGGAAACAGGTAATCTCTGTTCTTGGTTTGTTCTGCTTCTGAAACATTCTATTTATTATTGACAGCATTTCTTTGTTTTCCCCTACTATCTCTTTTTTTATCGAGAAAATAAATGCCCTTTTTTTCTTATAACTTTCACTTATTTACTGCAACATATTAGGAAATAGTTTTCTTATTTCCAATTATTTATGGGTGAAAGAATATATCTTTCGAATTTTCAGATTTTCAAACAATGATGCATTTGTTTTCCTAAAACTGAAATTGTATAGATGGAAATTGACCAATTGTCCTTGGAGTGGGATGATTACTGAGGGTCACAATACAGTAGAAACAAATGTCTCAGTTACGTTTATGTTTATCTGATGAAACTGACAGTGGGTAGCCGGAGCCCCAGATGTAGGCTGCCGAGAGATAGACAATGGTGTTCCTAAGAGAACTGAGGCAGAGGTACATGTTCTGGGTCCTATTCTTAACTGAGTTTGAGTCCTCTCGCGTTAGTTATGTGACATTAGGCAGATACACAGACTGAATTTTTCAACCTGTTGAAAAAGAAATATAAAATGAAGGCATATCTCATAGGCTCTTGGGGAGAGGAAATATGGTGAAGCATTAGAATAATTACTGGGATGCTCTCAGCTTTAGATAAAGGTTTGCTAATACTCTACTTCTACTTTTAATAATTCCCCAAGTTAAACATTCACTAAGATGCTTATATGAACTTCAATAGCTTGAATAAAGAATAGAAAGAATGAACAAAGAGGCCAGTCACCATGCATGTCACTATGTTACCTTATCTGTCCAGTATCCTGGGTAAGCTATTCTGAGTGGCTTTGTAACTATGACCCCCATTTACCAAGGTGCAGCAGAGATCTGCCCAGCACAGGCATTCAACTCCCACCCTTGCCCCCTGCATCCACACTCTCTCAACTTGCTGAGCATTCTGCTTCCAGGTATTCACATGTACTGGCCATCATCCTGGTCCTTGCTTTAATTTTGTTACAAATATGGAGTAGGTCACCAGGTTTGTTTTGAAATTTATTAGCCTGTTTTTAAATTTTGCATACAGTTCAGCCACCATTTGCCGATGGGGTTAGGATGTGTATAGTGTGTATGTGTGTCTGTCTCTCTCTATATATTATACTATTTACTATAATATATATTAGTATAGTGTGTATTATACTATATACTATACTATACTGTTAAATATGTATATTAACAGTTCCA
The DNA here is from genome assembly GCA_963573935.1 of Arctocebus calabarensis. Lineage (NCBI taxonomy): Eukaryota > Metazoa > Chordata > Mammalia > Primates > Lorisidae > Arctocebus > Arctocebus calabarensis. The sequence continues at coordinate 7,539 of CAUYON010168323.1, forward strand.
AGGTTCTGGGGTGTGGATCCAATAGATAACACTACCTCAATATAAGTATCCAACAAATATAAGTCATGAAAACACACAAACACACACATATATAAACACACTATAACCCCACAGACAAGTGGAAGCGAGTAACAAGAGGACCTTTTGTTTGTGTGTGTATATATATGTGTGTGTGTTTGTGTGTGTGTATATATATATGGGTGTGTGAGTGTGTATACAAAGAGGACCTATATAGGACTATAGGATTTGTGTTAGGATGTGTGTGGTATACACTATATAGAGTGTATGTATATATATGTATATATGTGTGTGTGTGTGTCTTATATTTGTTGATACTTACATTAAGGCAGTGTTATCTATTGCATCCGTACCCCAGAACCTTGGAACTGTTAATGAGTTAAATATTGTAGCTAGATTTTAGAATTATTACAGGAGTACAAAATTATTTGACACTTCTACATTCTTTCTGAAATATCCAGTCTTCCCAACCTAATGTTTCCTAGTTGTTGGAAAGGTCTATCAAGATTTAACATCCAACATGTTAGAAATGGAAAAGTTGAAAAGGTTTAACCTCTTTAAGGAAAAGTGTGGAAGAAGCTCTTATGGATTGTCTTCAGGAAAGTCATATGTGCATTTTGTGTCTATTGCTCTTTCTGATTTATTTTGCAACTGTTTAGAAATTCCATTTTATGTCACATTTATACAATATTTCATTCTTGAAGGGGGTAACTGTGACATCCTGAAGTGTAATCAAGTTTACTTTGTCTTGACTTATCTTTGGCTGACACAGAGGTGACTTCAAGTGGCAAGACGAGGAAGAAGTAGAAACTGAAGCCAGAGACTTTTCAGTGTTGCTCAGATTTTACTCATGTGTCTCACTTTCCATGAATAATTGATCATGGCAGGCAACACAGCAGATTATGGCTGCAAAATCAACTAAAACCTTATCTGGTAAGCAGTAATGACCTTGGTTCTTCCTCTATGAGATGTACTATGAATGGAGCTTTAAGGAGATGAACTTGGAGGTCACTATACTAGACAGAAAGAAGGTGGAATTCTCCATAAAGCCCTGTGTTACCAGGGTTAAAATGAGAATGGCACTGTATATTTATTCGTACATATATGTGTGCACATATATATATACACATATGTTTAATGTTTATACACATTTAGATATATAAGTTATCAAATCAAAATTATTCTTTAAAGTAGATGTATGCTCTGCTTATTTCTTTGTTATTTTGCAGATCTTTTCCCATTTCAATTTGGAAATCAAATTCTTTAACAGTTACTGCAACTGGAGAGCTGAAGTAATACATATATGACAAGACAATGTGGTAGCAGCTGTCTCTTAGGGAGGTTCTGCAGATATTGTTTATTTATCTGTAACTGGAATTATTCTAAATACTTCCATTAATGTAAATAATTTAATTCTCAATGCATCTGAGATCAAACATTATTCTTATCCTCTTTTTATGTATAGTAAACAGAGAAATGGCAGACAGAAGGGACGCTGGACCTATGGCTGCAGTCCAGCTGCAGCACAGGCTCCTTATCTTAGGCCCCTCGGGCCCCTAAGGGGTCTTGCCTGAGGACCCTTCCCTGCTCATGAGAATGTGAGGATTGCTCCACACAACCATGGAGTCTCACAGCATAGCTTAATTGTATGGGGTGTGGGGGTTCAAATGTTTAGTATAGATTTTATTTTTCCAAATTATGCTTTAGTTACTATCTGAATCTTTCTTATGTGGGGTACACCTCTAAATATTTTTAAGTTTCTAGTTGTATTCTTAAACCAGAGAGGTTAAGTTCATACTTCTATGAGAGAAACTTTATAAAATAATAAGTTTGATTTCTCTTTTTTTAATGGTTCAATCTTAGTGGTAGCATAAGATCTCGATTCTGCAAATTTCCAGTATTTGTTGACAAATGACACTATCTTATTTTTCTTCTCTCTTTCTTGTTCATGAGGAATAATTTCAATCCCCAATCCCCATCATGAATGGTGTTCAATTGGTAACCTGTGCCTGGCGGTGTAGGGTAGGCACACACTGAGCCAGTCAGCATAGCACAAGTGTAGCCCTGGACTTCTAAGGGCATCAAAGTCCTGTTAATTGCTCAGTCTTCGGTAGCTGGATGCCACTTGTCCTTCTAAAAATTGGGGGGACAAATGGCACTATCATTATGAAAGTCTATGACCTTAAACTCTGGCAACCTGGCTATAAACTACCAACTTGTTTGGCTCAGTTCTCAATTTTGAGTTTGTTTCATCAATTTGTTAAATTACAGATCATTTGTAATTCCCAAATCCCGCAGCCCACAGGATTTTCTGCAGTTACCAGTCAGGCTGGTGTACACACATGTGAACAATTTATTGCATGTTCAGCTCAGAGTGCTGCTTACATAAACTCCATGGACAATACTAATTGGATGGTCAACCACACTGGAGGATCAGATTTTATCCTAATGGGAATCTTCAGTCAATCCAAATATCCAGTGATGCTGTGTGCAGTCATTTTTGCAGTTTTCCTGATGGCCTTGTTTGGAAATGCTGTCCTGATCCTTGTAATATGCTCTGACTCCTGCCTCCATGCTCCCATGTATTTTTTCATCTGCCAGTTGTCTTTCATGGATATTGTGTACATCTCCATCACTGTGCCCAAGATGCTCATGGACCAGGTCATGGGTGCGAATAAGATCTCAACCCCTGAATGCGGGATGCAGATGTTCCTCTACTTGACACTAGGTGGTTCAGAATTTTTTCTTCTAGCTGTCATGGCCTATGACCGCTATGTGGCCATCTGCCATCCTCTCCGTTACCCCATTCTCATGAACCATAGGGTGTGTCTCTTCCTGGCCTCTGGCTGCTGGCTCCTGGGCTCAGTAGATGGCTTTATGCTCACTCCCATCACCATGACCTTCCCCTTCTGCAGGTCCCGGGAGATCCAGCACTTCTTCTGTGAGGTCCCTGCAGTGCTAAAGCTCTCCTGCTCAGATACCTCACTCTATGAGATTCTCATGTACCTGTGCTGTGTGCTCATGCTCCTGATCCCTGTGACCACCATCTCAAGCTCCTATTCATTCATTTTCCTCACCATCCACAGGATGAACACGGCAGAGGGCAAGAAGAAGGCCTTTGCCACCTGCTCATCCCACATGGCTGTGGTCATCCTCTTCTTTGGGGCTGCCATCTATACCTACATGCTCCCTACCTCCTACCACACTCCTGAGAAAGACATGATGATATCTGTCTTTTATACTATCCTTACTCCTGTGCTAAAC
>CAUYON010168324.1:0-24628 GCA_963573935.1 Arctocebus calabarensis
AAAAAAAATAAAAGACATGAAGATAGTTTTATTTCTAATGATGGCAAAACCCATTTCCCATGGGGCCCATTTACTTTCAGTAAGCTAGCACATGCCTGCCTGTTGAAGTATCCACCTTGATGTTCACATGGAATATAAAGAAAGTAGGTTTTCTAGTTAGCTTTATTTCTATAATAACTACCCTGCAGAAATGGAGTACAATAGGCCTGTCACCATCATTTCCTGTTCACTCTAGTTCTATAAACAATGCCTAAAATTACATCAGGTTTAGTGGTAGGCCCGTCATTTGCTAACCAATACTATTAAATGCAGTCAACTGGCTCAGTGGCCGTAGCACAGTGGTTATGGCACTGGCCACATACACTGAGACTGGCAGGTTCGACCCTGGCCTGGGCCAGCTAAACAACGACAGCTGTAAGAAAAAAATAGCCAGGCATTGTGGCAGGCGCCTGTAGTCCCAGCTACTTGGGAGGCAGAGGCAAGAGAATCGCCTAAGCCCAGGAGTTGGAGGTTGCTGTGAGGCCATGGCACTCTACCAAGGGCCATGTAGTGAAACTGTCTCAAATAAATAAATAATGCAGTCAACTAACATATCTAGGTATTTTTAACTATACCTACTCAACCTTGGTTTTAAACTCCCTGAATTTACATAGTTCTTTTAATTCCTGATTTAAAAAAAATTTTTTTTTAGAGATGAGATCTTGCTAGGTTGCCAAGGCTGGTCTTAAGCCCTTAGCCTCAAGCAATCCTTCTGCCTTAGTGCCCCAAAGTGCTGGGATTACAGGCATGAACCACCATACCCCACAAATTGTCTCGTTTCTGTACACACTTTATAAGTGTTGTCTTTCAGTAAAACTCGTCATATCCCTACTTTAACGTCATCTGAACATGACCATGTCCTTGGTTTTCATTTAAATCTGGGCTCCGAAGATGAGCTTTGGAGACAATATAGCTTTCCTCTGATCTTCAAAGTACCACTGATTACTAGCCCTCCTACTGTGGACCCCCCCCCCCCACTAACTACAGATAAAGCTACTGGTAAAGTATTTACATACTTTGATACAAAAGAGTCCAATGAGGGTAGCAATTGTAGTAAGCCCTGCAAGCAAAGATGGAAATTTGGATGCAATTGTTAGTTAACTGCATTTCCACATCAATGAGTCTAGACTTGCTGCATTTAAACATGTTCAATAAATAAATAGTTCTGGGCTTGGTATGGTGGCTCATGCCTGTAATCCCAGTACTTTGGGAGGCTGAGGCAGGAAGACTGCTCGAACACCAAGTTCAAGATCAGCCTGGCCAACTAAGTGAGATCCTATCTCTTAAAGAATCATAACTGGGTTGATGATGCACACTTGTAGTCCCAGTTACTCAGAAGGCTGTGGCAGAAAGATCTTGAATGCAGGACTGAGGTTGCAGGGAGTTATAATCATGCTATTTTTGTACTGCAGCTTGTGCAAAAAAACAAACATGGCTGGGCAGGAAGCTCATGCCTATAATCCCAGAGCTTTGGAGGCCGAGGTGGGCAGATCTCCTGAGCTCACGATTTCAAGTTCCAGCCTGAGCTACAGCAGGACCCCTTCTCTAAAAATAGCCGGGTGTTGTGGTGGCCACCTGTAGTCCCAGCTACTCAGGAGGCTGAGGCATGAGAATCACTTGAGCCCAAGAGTTAAAGGTTGCTGTTAAGCTGTGATGCTATTGTATTGTACTAGAAACTCTGTCTCAAAAAAAAAAAAAGAAGAACTAATGTACCAATTTTGATATGAGGACAATTGATGACATAATACATGGTGGAGAGTGGGCAAATGAGGGAGCAAAGAGGGAAGGAGGGAGGAGGATGGCAGGTCATGATGTGTGTCATACCTCTTAGAGGCAGGACATAATTATAAGGGACTTTAACAAAATGAACTCAGTGTAAACTGGTTCTCAAGTTAGTGGTCTTATGCCACAGATTAATAACAGCAGACATAATGACTAAATTCAATATGGGATCTTGAAATTAGATCTTGGAACAGAAGGAAACTGAAAAAAGTGGAAAACTTAGTAAAATTCAAGTAATATCTATAGTTTACTTAACAGTACTGTATCAATGTTAAAGTCCTAACTTTGGTAATTACAAAGTTAGCTTAAGATGTTAATGTTAGGGAAAATTAGGTAAGGAATACACAAGAACGCTCAACACTGGTTTTGCAAATTTCTTTCTTTTTTTTGAGACAGAGTCTCAAGCTGTCATCCTGGCTAGAGTGCCATAGCATCATAGCTTACAGCAACCTCCAACTCTTGGGGTCAAGCAAGCTTCTTGTCTCAGTTTTTCTATTTTTACTAGACACGAGGTCTCGCTTTGCTCAGGTTGGTCTCCAACTTGTGGGCTCTGGCAATCAACCCGCCTTGCCCTCCCAGAGTGCTAGGATTACATGTGTGAGCCCCTGCAACTGGCCTTATTTGCAACTTTAAATCTAAAATTACTTCAAAATTTGAAAAAAGAAGAGAGGAAGGAAGGAAAGAAAGAAAGTGAATGGAAGGAAGAAAAAGAAGGAAAGAAAGTCTTAAAAGGTGACTATTAAAAAGCTATACTTTATGGGCGGCGCCTGTGGCTCAAGGAGTAGGGTGTCGGTCCCATATACCAGAAGTGGTGGGTTCAAACCCAGCCCCGGTCAAAAACTGCCCCCCCCCCAAAAAAAGCTATACTTTAATTATTAGCTTCTTGGATTATCCTTCTAATAAATGTCCTTAAGGGGAATAGGTTAAAATGTAATCAGATAATAAATTATGTATATAGTAGGTAAAAATTATTAGGGAATATATTTGGTTTGGTTACTAAATGGCCGGGGTGTATATTCTCAAGGTATTTTTGCATAGTTATTAAGGGAGAACTTTTAATTAGTAACAATCTCCAACAAGTAACCCACTATAGTGATTCTTTAAAACTCCATCTACAACTATGCATGGCCATACAGACAGCATTAGGTGAAAGAGAACAGATAAAATATATAGTATGTGATTCTACTTATATAAAATATTAGAAATTACAATAGAGAGGGGTATTTAGCTATAGTATTTACCTATAACAGCAAATAATGTGCAGTGTCTATGGTTGTTTTATAATGAAACAAAAGAAAATTGAATAGGGTATGAAAAAGTCATTAAGGAGGCTCTTAACAGTCTGTCTTGATATGGGATCTGGGTGCTGGTTATACAGGTGTATTCAGTTTGAGATGAGTATTTATGAATGGTGCACTTTTCTGATACAAATTATATTTCAATAAAAAGATTTTTTAAAAGTCCTAATACGTAGTGTTCAAAAACTAGATAAGCCAAGTTGTAAAACCTAAGTTTTACCAATTGGGTTAACAAGTACTGGTAAATATTCGTAATAGACACAAGCTTCTTGGAGTATGAGCAAAAAAAAAAAAAAAAGTTTCATATGCTACCCAAAGTTTTTAAGGCACACAAATGCAAATCTTCAACCCCTGTCTACAATAAATAAATAATCGCACAATACTTTATTAGCGATACACTTTTTTTTTTTTTTTTTTGTAGGGACAGTCTTACTTTATCGCCCTCAGTAGAGTGCCGTGGCGTCACACAGCTCACAGCAACCTCCAACACCTGGGCTTAGGCAATTCTCTTGCCTCAGCCTCCTGAGTAGCTGGGACTACAGGCATCTGCCACAACACCGGGCTATTTTTCTGTTTTACAGTTCGGCTGAGGCTGGGTTTGAACCCGCCACCTTCGGCATATGGGTCTGGCGCCCTACTCAATGAGCCACAGTCGCCGCCCAATACACATTTTTTTTTTTTTTTTTGGCTGTTTTTGGCCAGGGCTGGGTTTGAACCCACCACCTCCAGCATATGGGGCCAGTGCCCTACTCCTTTGAGCTACAGGCACTGCCCCCACATTTTTTTTTTTTAAGAGACAGAGTCTCACTGTATCACCCTCAGTAGAGTGCTGTTGCATCACAGCCACCTCCAACTCCTGGGCTTAGGCAATTCTCTTGCCTCAGCCTCTCGAATAGCCGGGACTCAAGGCGCCCTGCCACACGCCCGGCTATCTTTTGTTGCAGTTTGGCCAGGGCCAGGTTTGAATCCACCACCCTTGGTATAAGGGGCCGGCGCCCTCCCCACTGAGCCACAGGTGCTGCCCAGTGATACCCTTATTAACAAGTGTGTAGATACTTGCTGTAGATAAAGTTGTGGATTATAAAAACTAATAAAACTAGCCATTATTCTGCTCCTTTCAACTGAAAATTTAATAAGCTACTTAAAAAGTTAAAAAGATGCAACCCGTATATTTCTATTGCGTTGAGCTTGTCACCTAGGTCCTCTTAAAAGAATGGCTGGTTTAAAAAAAAAAAAAAAAAAAAAAAAATGGCTGGTTTAGAATATAAGTTCTGATTATATTTTGACATTAACACACTATAAGGCAAGTATCCATTAACTTCTTTGACTCTGGACAACAGCTTCCATGGAGAAGAGAAAATATTTTCAACCCATGAGAAACTACAGATACAGTAACTGGCCTCATTTCTGACACCTTAAAAGTTTCTGATACCTAAAAAAGAAAACAGTATTTAGCTATAACAACAAATAATGTGCAGTGTCTATGGCTGTTTTATAATGAAACAAAAGAAACCTTTAGTATTAGATCCAAAGTATAAAAAATGAGCTCAAACCTTTCTATATTGTTTTGATCATTCATATTGATATTATGACAGCTCACAAATATTAGCTATTTGAAATAAAATACTATACATTTAAAAACTACTCATTTCTAGAGCGCTATTTTTCCTTTTTCTTTGGGAAAGTATAGCATATCCCAAAGTACTCACATTCTGGCTACATTTGGTAAGCAATGTGAATAGTTAAAACTTCATGCTTCATGCCATAATTTAAATGTATGTACTAATTTACACTACCATAGAACTGTTTAAAAATCTATAAACATGGTACTATAAATTTTAAAACTTCTTGTTCTAACAGTAATTATTTAAAAACACTTTTGGTTAAGGAACACACCATCAAAAAGATACTTTGTTAGAAAGTTTCTCTAGAGGGACACACTAGCAAATCAAGCTTTAACAATTAAAAGATCATTTTAGCATTCTGAGGCATTGTAGATCATGTCTTAATATGACATGTACATGCACTTGGCAATACTCTTTTCTAATAAAAGAGATGGAACTGAGTAGTTCATGAGCATTATCCAAAACTATGCTAGAATACACAATGCGTTGCCAGGCAGAGTTAAAGAAATCTAACAAACTGTGTGTGAATTTTAAAAACACTGTTTGCACTAAAGTTCTATTAATTAAACACAAAATGATGGAGTGCTAATAAATATTCAGTAAAATAACTGAACAGAGCATATGCTACTTAAAATGTGCGTTGAGCAGAAAGATAAACCAAAGTATCTTTAATCATAAATGAACTCTCTGACTTTTGAAAAGTTAAAAATAAAATCTATACTACATGTCTGTGGGAAAGCAAACTGGTTTAGGGGTTTACACATCAATAATGCAGACCTAGTAAATTCTAAAAAACAAACTTGATAATAAGGTTTCTTGCCAAAAATTAAATAATGACTCTTTGATACCTTGGTCTTGTCCCTCCTCTAATTTAACTTGAAATAACATTTTCCTTTAAGTCACTATGGCTTTTACAGAGAAACCATATAAAACAGTACAAAAATTGAAGTTAACTGTAGATAGCTTATTTTATAGGATATATATCTGCATTAAAATATACTGGGACAGTGGCAATTTCATACTGTAAAATTCAGAAGTATATGTAAAACCTTCAAAATATAAATATACTTAAAATACAAGATATAATTTTAAAAAGCACATTTATTTTCTATGTAAAATGTAGATTGTCTTTTTGGTTTATTTTGCTTTGTCCCATGCTATATACCACATGATTCCCCCCACTAAAATAACATACATCAGTTTTAAAGATGAGAAACTGGTACAAGTGCAAAGCAATTCATGCATACACTTTCCCATGTATGCATTCCATAGGTTAAGTATCATACCTATCCCAGAGGCTCTTTGATTCCTGAAACGTGTTCAAATGGAACGCTTGGTAGAAAGCAGTTGAAGGATTCCTGTGAGATCCAAGAATCAAATGGAAATGAAGTTGAGAATATACAATTAATCACTTCAAAAAACTGGAAGATTTTAGATTTCTAATACAGCTTAACTGCTTTATTAAAAGAGGAATAAACTATGCAAGTTTGCTTAAAACAATACTTTTAAAGAAATCAAAAATAAGACAAAATCCACAAGACCCAGTAATAATCAGGATCATAGTTCTAAAATAAAGTGGTAACACAGAAAAAATTAAATACTAAGTGGCATCCAATTTTTTGTTTGTGGACATGAATGTGACTAGTTCATTACATATATTCTGCATCAGATGCCTTTATAAATATCTATTTATTGATTTAGCAGTTCAGCAAAACTGTTCTTATAGTATTTATGCAAAATAAGCTATATTTCACAATATAAAAACTCTTCTTAGGCTCTGTTACAAGTGAGAAGGGTTTTGACATTGAACAATTAAGAATTCTTCCCTGGGTTAGATGTGACACATTTTCACCTTCAGAATCCATTTATGTGCGGTTTCTCTGCCAGGGCAAAAAGCGGCACTACAATGGTGTGGCAGCTTTCTAAATTTTTGCATTAGCACAGTGCCCCTTAAAAAGGGTAAGAGCCTACTTATCATAATTATCATTCATGTCTACACATTCCCTTGACCTATCACTATAGATTCTTATCTAATGGGCTTAACTGGGCAAGCTCTCAGCACGTATGATCCACCACAAATCTCACGAATGGTTCACAGAGAACTAAACCTTTGACGAACCTGCTTCCTGAACAGTTCCTCCTTCCTCCTCAGTACACTTCTAGTTTCCTGCACCCTCAACCTGTACATCTGAGGCCTAACAAAAACTTGCCACACTTTAAAAATTCTTAGCCCATGTGACAGCAGAGTAAGAGCAGCAGCAAATACATGTTTTGATTATGCAGCACACACTATTGTAACTGCTTTACATTAAGTCAATTTTTTTTTTAATTGACACTTTTTAATTCACTTTGTTGCCCTCAATATAGTGCCTGTGGCATAGCTCACAGCAATGTCAAACTCCTTGGCTCAAGCAATTCTCTTGCCTCAGCCTCAGTGGTTGCTGGGACTAGAGGCAAATTTAGATACACAATTCTGAGGCACTAATAACTGCTGTAAAGTTTTTGCAGAAGTACAATAAGGAAACTACTTCCAAGATCTACTGGAATATCAATGATCGTGTAACAAAACAAGTATGACAGAATTCTGTGATTTCAAAACTTAAATGGAGACTCATTGAGTTATATATTTTATTTTCAAAAATTATTTTTAGAAGACATTTTTAATTTTAACCAGTACCTCTTAGATAATTTAAAACTAGAAAAGATAGCCACTAAATGCCAGAGTACCATCAGAGCAGTTGTTCAATTAGCAAGTCTTTAATATGTGTAATTCTCATTGCTTATCCTACTTCAACTCCATTATTTTAACCCTTTTCCTACTTTTCTCTTAACCAGGTGTAAAGCAATCAAAAGTACTGATTAGATCTGCTAATAACAAGAAAAGCCTAAGAGGCTTCTAACTATGGTTTATTTAACAGCTTATATCCTCTAAAGTGTCAGGGTACTTTTTTCACCATACTTGGAGATCAGTAAGACATATAAGAAAACTGAATCCATTAAATTTAGCTGTTTTAGAATCTTCTGGGGTTTTTTTTTAAAACCAGTCCTACCCGGGACCCATATGGGAACTATTTTGCTATCCTCACAGGTCTGTTAGGAGACCTCAAGAGACCTTAAGGAGAGTGACTCAAAAAGGAAGACAGTAAAATACAAGAGAATAACACAGTAAACTGGTAAGTTATTCTCTAAGTCTGAAATTAAATATTCATTAAAAAGTATTCATAAGTATAACATTCTTTAAAAAAAACTTTAGATCCCTTTACTCTGGAAATATAAATATTTAATTCAAATCAAACTCACATGTCCAATAATTAGTTTCAAATGAAGTCATATGACTTAAGTTATGAAACTAGCATTTTTATAGCTTACTGGTGAAGTATTTCCCATAATTGAAAAAATAATATATCTGTAGTTAGGAAATCTTGGGATGTGCAAAACCCATGAAATAAAATACTATAAATGGGCCTAAAATTTTTAGAACATATTAAAATACACTTAAGTTGCAAAAATTGACCAGTAACAATCACTCTACACTTACTCAAAAATGTATTACTCATTTAGAGTTATATAATCTATATACTATAAAGAATTTTAAACAGTCCAGATTCTAAAGAAGAAAAATTTAGACAGTCTAATTAAAATGGTTTTTTTTTTTAAATTGTTGAATCATAGCTGAGTACATTAGTGCAATCAAGGGGTACAATGTGTTGGTTTTATATACAATCTGAAACGTTTTCATCATAAAATGTATTATTTTGTTGTTGTTTCTGGAATACTTCAACTGAGATGTTATCCATAAACTGAGGAATTTTGAGCAAATAGCAACAACAGTCTCAAAACAATGATTCAGAGGCAGAGATTAAAGGAGACAAGTCTGTGAAAATTTAGGTGAAAATAGCCATTTGTAAATACTGAAAGGGACTTCTGAGACTTCTATTTTAGAACCGCATAAAGTTGAGGAGATTAAGAGGAAAATGCTGTTAATGGGATCAAATCAAGGTTACAGTCTATGAAATCTTAAGACATCAAGAGGCAACTAAAATTAGGGTGGCGCCCGTGGCTCATCGAGTAGGGCGCCAGCCCCATATACCAAAGGTGGCGGGTTCAAACCCAGCCTCTGCAGAACAGCAAAACAGTATTAATAGCTGGGCGTCATGGTGGGCGCCTATAGTCCCAGCTACTCAGGAGGCTGAGGCAAGAGAATCACCTAAGCCAGGAGTTGGAGGTTGCTATGAGCTGTGTGACACCACGGCACTCCACTGAGGGCGATAAAGTGAGACTCTGTCTCGACAAAAAAAAAAAAAAAAAAACAGAGGCAACTAAAATTTAAAATTTTATTTTAAGGAAATATTGAATTTTATGCAGTTTTGGTCACAAATTCTCTTCTGCCCAAGAAATGAAAATGTGAACCAGTTTTCTAACAATTTATTTGATGTTGACATAAACTATCATTCTAAACAGACAATGAAGCAATTCTTAGGAAGACACTTAAATAAAAATGCTGTTTGTCTGTAGATAGTTTTCAAAAGTATTGAAAAAAATACATTGTTTTCTCCCTGACTTTATGTACTAAACAGTCATGTTAATTTCCAGGCATATTCAAGTAGTACACCAGAAAGTGATTCGAAGCATGTGGTATATCTATTTTAACAACATACTATCATTGTAAGGTCACTAAAAGCTTAACAGGGAGGAAAAACATGCATACACCCCATACCTCAAAAACTAAACTAAAACACTGCCCATGCTTAATGCATGAGATTTGAGTACTGAACTCAGGGACACCTCTTTCTCTTGTCTATGGAGAAATCTGACTTCAGAGACCTCTAAATAGAAACAAGAGAAAGCAAAAGATCAACAAGGGCCATCTCTAATATCTGTGGATTTTAAATGCCTAAAAGCATCCTTTAGGTAAAAGGTGACAATACAACAAATCAGTGGCTACAGTAGCTTTTCCTTCCTCCCACCTTACTGTCTGTTGTAATAAAGCAAACCTTTAATTCTGAGAATATTCAAAAGCATTTGGCTTTGGTATCAAAATCTGAGTACATAGGTCACATACGAAAGTTTTGAGACAGACTATGTTATGGTTCATTACTTCACTTCCCAGAAACACAGTTGACAGCATCCTTTCTGATTCACCTATGCAAGTTTCAACTTGCTCAGCTTATTGATATTGCCAGGAGGGCTTTCTTTGTTTCTGTCTGCAAGAATTTTGTTACTTAATTTTTGTGTATCTCAAAACCTTTCTAATGAACCAATTAAGTCTACTTCATGGGTGGCACCTGTGGCTCCATGAGCAGGACGCCGGCCCCATATACAGAGGGTGGCCGGTTTGAGCCCGGCCCTGGCCAAACTGCAACAACAAAAAAAGTCTATACTTCATTACTTATAATAGCTATATGACTCATTCTCAGAGCCTCAATTTCCTTGATCAATTAAAAAGGGAAAGAAAACATTTTGTAACATTGTTGAAAAGATCAAATGAGATTATATATGTATATACAGGGCTTGACATAAGCTTGATTTGTCTTTAATAGAGAATTATAGTTTCCAAATTATGTTTCATAAAAATAAAATTATGGTAGAATGCCTGAATATGTATCACATGTTTTGCCATCACCAAAGTAATATTTGGAGGTGGACGGAATACTTAAACTTGAGCTAGGTGTAACAAACTATTTAGCTCGTTTCACTGGACTAGAATTACAATTTTGGGAAGTCAACACTCCCCCAGGTATTCCCTAACCACAACCTTGTTACAAGATTACAATTTAAAATACAATAATCACTGAAAAGGGTACTGAAATGGTTCCAAGATACACACATACTTTAACAATAAAAGCTTCAAGAAACACCTTCAGTAGCAACCATAAATTTACTCTAAAAATCTAAATTTCTTTTCTTTTTTTTGAGACAGAACCTCAAGCTGTCACCTTGGATAGAGTGCTGTGGCATCACAGCTCACAGCAACCTCCAATTCCTGGGCTCAATCGAGTCTCCTGCCTCTGCCTCCCAAGTAGCTGGGACTACAGCCCCGGCCATTTTTTTTTTTTTTTAGTTGCAGCCGTCATTGTTGTTTGGCGGGCCTGGGCTGGATTCGAACCCGCCAGCTCAGGTGTACGTGGCTGGTGCCCTAGCCTGTTGAGCCACAGCGCCAAGCCTAAAAATCTAAATTTCTTACCATGACACTTAAGCCCTGCACTGTGGTGTGTATTAATCACATCATTTTCCAAATACAATAATATAATAGATCCTCACTCTTTCTATCATTACACAAATTGCCTTCCTACTTCTGCTTGGGCAACCATCCCTTTCTCTTATCAATGACTTAATTTGAATGACTCTTTTAGGATTCAGTTTAAGAGTCAGCCTCAGCAAGTCTTAACAACATACTATTGTAACTTAGAATGTATAATAATAGGTTGCTTCTGAGGACAGAAATTAGGCAGTTGGAAGATTAGAGGTGGCAGAGAGGGTTTCAACTTATACACATCTTGAAATGTGAGCTGTATAAGTGTATTACCTATGCACAGTTATTTTTAAACAGGAGTCAGTCTAACTACTACCTCTTTCTCAGGGACACCTCTTTCTCTTGTCTATGGAGAAATCTGACTTCAGAGACCTCTAAATAGAAACAAGAGAAAGCAAAAGATCAACAAGCAATCTGATTTGATTTCCCAAACTGTTCACTTTAGTGTTTTATATTTACAATATGTATCAAAACATACATGTGATCATCATTCTCATATAGCCTAAGAACTTGGAGTGCAAGACAGTCTTACTTCTTTTTTTCTTTCTTTCCTTTTTTTTTTTTTTTTTAAAGAGACCGAGTCTCTTTTTGTCACCCTCGGAAGAATGCTGCGGCATCACAGCTCACAGCAACCTCCAGCTCTTGGACTTAAGCAATTCTCTTGCCTCAGCCTCCCAAGTAGCTGGCACTACAGGCACCTGCCACAACTCCTGCCTATTTTTTTGTTGTAGTTTAGTCAGGGCTGGGTTCCAACCCACCACCCTCACTATAGGGAGTCACCACCCTACCTAGAGCCACAGGCACTGCCCAAGACAATGTATATACCACAGCTCAGTACCTGGAGAATACCACAAAGGCTTAATGAATGACACACTGTTGTTTTAAGTATTTTCTAGGGCATTTAACCTAGTTATAAGTGTTTGTGAACTTCATTAATTGCCACACAATAGTCCAGTGGCAAGAAAAGGATTTGACAAGAGGAAGGTTTAAGTTTATGGCTCTCTCACGAAGCACATGAGTGTATGAACTCATATACACAGGGCAAGAAGAAATCTTAAAATTTGATCAAGTCTTAAAACCTAATTTTACTAATGAGAAAAACCGAAGTTAAATGACTTAACCAAAAAAATCACATAAGGGGTAGAAAAGTCAGAACTAGAACACAATTTGCCATAGTTCTTACTAATCTCTAACCTAATCTTTTCTCAGACTACATCTATACTAAACAATTATACTTTCAGATTAAAATCAAAGACTCTCAGTGTGATTTACAGCATGCCAGGGGTGATGTAGGAGAGCAGTTTGGACATGAAATGTTAACATTTCTGTAATATACTGTTTGCCATAACATATTGCCTTATATTATGGATTATTCACAAATTAATCCTCTCATTTAATCCTTTCAACTCTCCTCTCTTCATCCCTATCTTTTATATGGGAAAACAAAAGAAAGAACCAAGTAAGCAAAGGGAAAATACCTCAGGCTCAGTGCCTGTGGCTCAGCAGGCTAAGGCGCCAGCCATGTAAACCTGAGCTGGCAGGTTCAAATCCAGCCTGGGCCCACCAACCAACAATGACGGCTGCAACCCAAACAAAAATAGCCGGGCGTTGTGGCGGGCGCCTATAGTCCCAGCTACTTGGGAGGCAGAGGCAGGAGACCCGCTTGAGCCCAGGAATTGGAGGTTGCTGTGAGCTGTAATGCCATGACACTCTACCCAGGGTGACAGCTTGAGGCTCTGTCTCAAAAAAAAAAAAGAAAAAGAAAAAGAAAATACCTCAAATATGTTGCACAGTTGGATTTTAAAAAAGGTATGTCTGACTCCACTGTCTGTAATGGTCACTTACATGGTATGTTGAGACATAATTAAACACTCTACTAGTTCTATTGATTTCAAGCTCCCCTCCTGTTTGTTTTTGTTTTGTTTTCAAAGGCTAGGTAGACCATATGACAAGCAAGGATTTGTTTTGGTTTAACATACAAAACCATTTTGTAAAACTGAATTCTAATTCTACTTTAGGTTCTAGTGGGCTAAAACTTTGACTTGGGAATCCTTTATTCACAGATTAAACAATTTACTGGTGTAATAATGACAAGGGATAGCCTAAAACATTTAAAAGTAACATTTAAAATTAAACTTACATTTACAATAATTGACACAATCACAAAGTTTATCCACTTACATAGCAAAACCCTTTAGTCAAGTTTTAGTAAGGTTGGGGTTCGAAAGAAGATTTTAAGTAATTTAATATTTAAACTTCACTTATTTGTCCTGTTTAATCATAGGTACATATACGAGGACCATCATTTATAGATACACAATCTAAAAGCCTAGAGTGCATTCTTTTTTTTTTTTTTCTTAAAATAAGTGTTAGGTTTGGGTACAAAGAACTAAAACTAAATGCTTAATGTGATCTGGACTTTTAAACTTGAACGTTAAGCAAGTAATCCAGAGCAGCATAGATGACATTTAATTCACCTGACTTAAAAGTAGAAGTTATGCACATACTTTTTAGAGATAAAGTAGCCAATCAATCAATATACCTTTAAACAGTTGCATACCAATAGGGAAGCCATAAGGGATGGTTTGTTTTCTCATGTCCTTCACCTCCCCCCATTGGTTTGAGACTTAACAACACCAGCCAAATCTGAAGTGTATACATCAAAGTATACTTATCAGAGTCAAGGAGTGATGTATTGGAACGATGCAAATTAGCTAGTATTCCTAAAACTTTATCAGGGAGAACCAATTTTTGCCCTAATCAATGCCAAATTAAGAATGTAACATACATTGAATAATTTGGTATGCTCAAGAATTGCTTTGAGAAAGACATTAATACCAGTAATTCAGGTATGCATACTTTTTGGGGGTGCAGTAATTAGTATTGTATCATCTAAATACTACAGTAGTCTTGAATCACAAAGCCCACTAGCTTAGTATAAAGAAAAACCATAAGCATAAAGATTTATTCCAATTCAGGAATTTTGCTGTACATACTCCTTAAATACCAACAACGACTAATATTTCTTACTAAAAATCTGCCCTTCCCATTAACACTTAGAAAACAAACATCATTCAGGTGAAATTAACCAGACAGATCTGCTTTTATATATCTTCTCCTTCCTCATTTAAAAAGCAAAGAAGTAGTAAATAGCATCCCTTAAGAAAATATATACTGTTCTAAATTCAAAGAAGGAACTAGAACACTGGCACTATTAACAAATGTTCCTATTCTTTCGGAGACCATATTTCATGTTATTTATTTATTTATTTTTTTGAGAGTCTCACTTTGTCACCCTTGGTAGACTGCCAGGGTGCCATAGCTCGCAGTAACCTCAAACTTTTGGACTCAAGTGATCCTCTGGCCTCAAGCTTCCGAAGTAGCTGGGATTACAGGCACCCACCACAATGCCCAGCTATTTTTAGAGCCTGGGTCTTGCTCTAGCTCATGCTGTTCTTGAACCGTGCCCAGCCGACTATTCTACCGTACTTCTTCCATCATGGATACCTGCTTTTACTCCACACTTCCCCATCCCCACCTTCTGCCATTTTAGGAAAAGAAAAATCAGAATTCTTTTATAACTTTTGAACTACCATTCCTCTATTAAGATTGATTTTGGTATCTTTATCATCTAACTCAGCAGTTCCCAACCTGTGGGTCTTAACCCACAGGAACTGTATTAAAGGGCCGCAGCATTAGGAAGATTGAGAACCACTGATCTAACTAACTGGTGGGGCTGCTCTTTTTTACTAGAGAACAGTGGAGAGCCATGGCTACTTCCAATCTTTTCTGGTACAGAGAAAGATAAATTTCCATTCAAAATTAACAATTACCAGATCCATCAATCCAGTGCTATACTTCACTACTGTCAAATTAGTGCTAACAGAATTCTGGAAGAACAAATGAATTAATATTATTTTTATTCTCAGTAGAGAATAAACACACCCCTACTACTAGTTTTATATAAAATGACTTCTCATAAAGATAATTTAGTTCAAGATTTGTAATCTCATACCATCCCTTTCCTTACAGGGAAAAAACAAGTGTCACTAAAACAGCTACTTAAAATCTGTATTATCCAAGACATATAAGCAACAATATTTTCTTTCTTTCTTTCTTTCTTTCTTTTTTTTTTTTGAGACAGAGTGCCATAGCATCATAGCTCACAGCAACCTCCAACTCCTGGGCTTAAGCGATTCTCTTGCCTCAGCCTCCCAAGTGGCTGGGACTACAGGCACCCGCCACAACGCCCAGCTAATTTTTGTTGCAGTTGTCATTGTTGTTTGGCTAGCCCGGGTCAGGTTCGAACCCCACAGCCTCAGTGTATATGGCTGGCACCGTAGTCACTGTGCTTCAGGCGCCAAGCTATAAGCAACTATTTTTCCTAAAAAAATTAACCTATGTTTGTCGTATATGATGTTTAGGTTCACACAAAATTATAAACAAAATGTGTTGCTGTGAATATAAATGGCCACACTCCTACTAACATAAACTTTCAGTTTTGGGCATTTCAAGTACTTTGGGAAATTATAAGCCTTCATGGAAATACTTAATTTTCTTTATTGAGAGCCATGTTTATGAATAAAGTATATTTTAGTAATTAGTGTGGCATCCCTAATGAATGCTTCAGTATCAGGTTTTATACTGAATGTCACATACATTTTACATTTTTACATTTTAATTGCTGATTTCTTGGTAGGAATACTTTCTCAAAGGCTTAGATATTATCTAGTGTGATTTACACATCAAGCGTAAAGGTGAAAGAGCAAAACTGCCTCCACAATTCAAGAAAAATATTAAGACGCTCCCAAGAAATAGAGGAGTAACGAGTTTCCATTTTTAAAGACTTAAATGCATTTTCATATTAACAACGGAGCTCTAAAATTAACAATAGGTTTTACAGAAAAGATTAACATACACATGTACTTAATCCTCTCACTTAAAGTTTAAAAAGGGGAACACTTAAAAAAATATATAAACATATAAACAAAATCTGTATTTGTAGCATATACCAGGGCACACTACTTAACACCAACAGTTTATAATACTTTATCAGTAGCTATTATGAAACTACACAATAAAACCATTAACAAGAAGATACAGATTTGTCATCAAGGGATCCTTAAAATCAGGTTTTTAATTTTTCAATGCAAATGACAGTTCACCATTCCAGCCACTGGTAAACAGTTCTTGGAATGCCGCCTACAGAGTTCACACTGGTCAGCTACCTATGGAAAGCAATATGTACTGTGTTCCTTTTCCACAAGTGCCAGTAATACTTTGCACCTCCCCTCATTTACAGAAAGAGTCTGTTAAGAGCGTATTTAAACAAATTTTGTAATGTTCACTGTAAAAGTGGCTACACATTTTTTAAAAGAACAGTATATAAATATATATATATATATATTTTTTTTTTTTTTTTTGAGACAGAGCCTCAAGCTGTCACCCTGGATAGAGTACTGTGGCATCACAGCTCACAGCAACCTCCAATTCCTGGGCTCAAGCGAGTCTCCTGCCTCCACCTACCAAGTAGCTGGGACTATAGGCACCCGCCACAATGCCCGGCCATTTTTTGGTTGCAGCCGTCATTGTTGTTTGGCGGGCCCCAGCTGGATTCGAACCCCCCAGCTCAGGTGTTACGTGGCTGGCACCTTAGCCCATTGAACTACAGGCACAGAGCCAGAACAGTATGTATTTTCAACTATCACCTGTTTATACCAAATAAATCTGAAGAATCTCAACTGACCATTAGCTTTTCTAATGAGAATGGCTAGAAAGATTACATAATCTTTAAGGTAATTAATAACAGAGTCAATATGTAATGCTGATTGAGAACTTTTTGCACATAAAACCATCAGCTCTTTTAAAGATGTAACTGTATTAAGATGTATTAATATATGACCTAGACCTTTAATATAAATCAAAATTGAGCCAATATAGAGCCATGTATTAGGGAATGTAACAAAAAAAAAAAAAAATCACAACAGAGTTTCTGATAGCAACCTAAACCACCTCAACCTTTTTTGTTAATGTTTCACTTTCCTCCTTTTTCTTGAAGAAACTGAGTGTTTACTGAAGTCTGAATTTTTAAAGGGAAGATTTCTATTAATATTTCCTTAGATCTAAAATTAGTCAACCTACTCACAAAGTTTAAGTCATAATTACTCAAGACCTTGCCCTCCAATCTGTTTTATTTCATTTGCGAGTGACTGACTGGATATAAAACTGCATGTAGATTTTAATTCAAAGCATTCATTTTGATCATTTAAACTTATGCCTGGAAACCTTGCTATTTCAAACATAAAATTTTAAAATACTCTTTTACAAAGGCTTTCCATTAAAAATTATATACTATTACTACTTAATAGATTTATTCCTTCACCAGGTATGTTGGTCCAGTGACAAAACAGTCAAATGTGTAAGATTACATCTTGGAAACCAGCACATTAAATTAAAAGTCAATGAAAGACTATAACAAAAATTAGAAGGGAACATTTGACAATGTAAATTTTAAAAGATCAGGGTAAGGAAGGAAGTACCATGTTTAAAATAGGGCTGCACACAAATCAAAACCCCTGCACTGGAATGCTGCAAATGGTAAGTACATTGATACAACCGTATCTGAGGTTCAAAATATTCACAAGTTTGGAAATGAGATTTTTGAGGATTACCAACTTTTAATACAGTAAAAGGAGAAATAAATGCATCTTTGCAGTCATACTCTAAACACATCTCAGAGTTTCCATTTACCCACAGAACTCTCTGCTTCATGTTTTATCATCATATTAAAGTTCTGAAGAATGTAAGGATGTATGCTGTATACTGAGAGGTGTGAAGACAAGAGAAAATGTATTCTTCATTCACAGGTAGGGTTGAGTGAGTGTGTGTGTGTGTGTATGGAAAGGAGGGGGAGGCTGGGAAAGCACTAATTTCTTGAAGAAATATGGGGCAGTGTAAAGTAGAGAGTTAAGTAAAAGGTTATTTACCAACTCATAAAAGAAAATGGACTTCTGGAAGCTACAGAAGGGAAAGTGCTTCTTGACTATTATTACCAAAGATAGTGGGGGAGAAACTTTCAATCTGCATTTCAAGTGTGCCCCTACAAGTGAAAATGGTAGGGACTATAAAAGCTAAGGGCTTTTTCTGAATGGCTTGCGAAATCAGTTTCTTTACTTGGTAGTCCCATCCATAAAAAATTTCTCAATGAGTAGCTAGCTTAGCTCACTTATGGACACGTGGTATTCGCTAAGAGTTCTCAAATGGAAGAAAGACTACCCCTAAAACAAGTCACCTACAATAAAAGATGAACTTTAAAGATGAATGAATTTCAGTAGACAGCTTTCAAACCAATAGAAATATGTAACAAAAATGCAAGAAACAGTATAAGCTAAGAAAACGATGTGAAGAAACAGAAGAAAAAGCTTTAACATTATCTCATTATATTCTTCTACATGCCAATTATTCTAGAAATCCCTAAAATTAACTTTGCTCTTTTAAAAACATCTAAGATTAACCTCTCTCAAAACAAAACCCTAAGTAGTCTAACTGTAAAATTCCTGAAATTTTCTGTAATTTTAAATTGTAATTTTAAAATATTGTAACAAATTACTTTCAAAAATTTGCAAAGTGTATACATATATATATATCAAATTTACATGTGACATTTCCTTAAAAATCACTAAAACTCCCCATAAAACCATAACCAAACATCAACTGTTGTAGAACTGGTGTAGCAAAACACCAATTTTCACTTAAACCTTTAAAAAAGCTCCCCTAAATACAGAGAGCCAATTGACATTTATACTTTTATGATAATTACTCCTAATTTCAGGAACTACAGCTTTTACTACTGTGAAACAATCTGTATCTTATATCTCCCTTTCCTATAGTAAAACAACTGGTAGAAAAGAACATCTTTCCCATACATTTTTTGCTTAAAAAAAAAAAAAAAGGTATCTTGGGAAACGTCATGACCTTTTACCCCCTTTTATTAAAAGGCTAAACTAAGTATGATCTTCAAAGCTGGATCTAACATTTCACCACTCTATCTCCAGCCTTTCCACACACTGGAAGAGACAGATTCCTTACATGGATTTTTTTTTTCTCACTAGAGGTCCTTCTGGTGTTCCAGAATGGAAAATTAGACAAGTAATTTTATGTCTCATACTCAAAACTCACTGCCCTTTAAGTGTTAAAGTATGATTGATATATACAAAAGGGACAATCTGATGGATACGTTACAGACTAGCTTACCCCTTTAAATTATAAGGATTAACCTAAAACTCACCTTTTGGACACACAATGTTACATCCCCACCCATTTCATTTTAAACAACTCTGACAAGAACAATTCTCTCATTACACTCTTATATCAGCAACCTAAATCAATTTTAACACACACAAACTCAGTTTTAGATATAAAAACGCTAAAAGTCTCTGGGGGAGATAAAGATATCTCCCCAGAGCTACATCCTAAACTACAATGTTGGCCAAACATTTCTATCAAATATTTAAAATAAAGATTTCCATACCTGTCTTCATCACCATCAACAGGAATAGCTATGCTGAATACAGATGTGGCCAGACTGTTCATAGGTGTTAACTGAAGGGGGTTTGCTAGGGCATCTGCAACAGGAGGCTTCACAATAGGCTTATTTTCAGCAATGAGAGAAAGTGATGGTTGAGGTAGGGGTTCTGATTTTCTTCTAGTATCGTCAACTTGCCCGACTAAAGGCTGAGTCTGAGTCTGAAACTGGCTTATGTCAGATTGTGGTAGACTTGTTGGTGCACTATGTGTGCCTTGCGCTAAGGGTAGCCCAACGTGCTGGATTATGCTACTGCTCCTGCTGACTGGCGTATGGCTGCTCAGCTGCTGCGACTGGGCCAGAGGCGCAGGTACATTTGGCATAGTAACAGAAGTGGTAGACACACTAGGCACGCTTGGAGCGGGCACGGCTGCAGGCACGTTTGGAACTCCGGGCACCATGGCGTGAGGGCCACTGGGTACGGTTGACAGCTGACCACTGCCACCCAACTGCGGCGGAGGCACGGAGTGGGGCTGCCCAGCCCCTGTAGGACCCAAGCACGGCTGCACCACGCCTCCCACAGCAGCTGCGGGCACTCCAGCTGGCTGACAAGGCGCCGCCTGTCCTCCTTGAGCTGGTCCCGGCCCCAGAACTACAGCTTCACTGGGCTGGGAAGATGCGCCCATCATCTGCGAGCCCGCCACGGAGACATTCTGGCCGGTGCCCACGGGAAGGCTGGAGACCGCGATGGGGCTCGCTCCGGCGCCCGTAGCCGAGGGCTGTGCGGGACTCGGCGGCTGCAGGCCGGCCACCTGCTGCTGCAGATACTCACTCTGGCCAGAGGGCTGGACGGGCAGCAAATGCCCCGACGGCATCTGGGGCTGAGAGTATGCGAACTGCTGGGGCTGCTGCGTCGCGGATGCGCCGACCGCCGGGCCCAGCTGCGAAGGCAGGGGCATGGCCGGCTGTGCCAGGGTGACATTCGTCGGCTGCAGACCCTGCCCGCCTGGCCCCGGTCCCTGAGGATGGCTCAGTTGCGCGGCTGTCATCATTGGCTGTTGTCCGGCCGCGGTTCCGGGGAAGGACGGCGGCGGAGCCGAGCTCTGAGCCACAGCCCCTCCTACGGGCGGCTGCGGCAGCGGCTGCCCAACGCTGAAACTCTGCGGCTGGGCCGGAGTGGGCTGGCTCATTTTCTCCGACGGGGGTAGCTGTGACACAGCAGTGAAGGAGCTGTCAGTTCCCGAGTCGGGCCCGTGCGCCCCCTGCATGGAGGCCACCACTACCACCACCGACCCTCCGGTGGCGCCCAGACCGCTGTCCCGGTCTGCAGTCTGATCGAAAGTGTTGCTGTGTCTAATGCAATCCCCGGAGCGGGTCAGCACGCTGCTGTCTGAATCCCGCTCATAGTATTCCATACACGTCCATCGGCCGCGTCGGTAGGGCTCCCCGCTGCCGTGGTCCAGCTTGATCACGCGGAAACGGGAACTACAAGTGGTGGGAGGCTGAACCGGTGCCGCCGGCCCTGATCCAGCGGGTGGGCCCCCGCCCGGTCCTCCGGAGGCGGGGGCCGAGGTAGCAGCCGCTGCCGCCGCCAAGGTACTGGCGAGCGCCCCAGCCACGCTCCGGGCTGAGACGGCCCCTCCTCCGTTGGCGGGAGCCGCCGCCGCGGCCGCCAGTTGCCCATCCAGGAGGAGGTTCGGGGACACGGTCCCGGGGGTCTCCGCATCCCCAACGTTGTTGAGCGTCTCTTCGGAGGAGCTACGCTCGCAAACCTCTTCGGGGCCGTAATCCGTGGCCCGAGAAACGTCGAAAATCTCTGAAGAGACGTCTTCTGTGCGTGACTCGTCCGGGTCGTCCAAGCTTTCAGTGTCCTCGGTGATGCTAGTGGCCACCTGGGCCGTGGTGACACTGGTGATCTGGAAGCAACTCTTCTTCTTGGCCGGCATCTTGGACATGGTGAAGGCTAGAGAGCAGAGAGGCACGCCGGCTCCTCTGGGATCCTGCCGGAAACTGGGGAGGGCAGAGGACGGGACCCCGAAGACAAAGTCCGAGTCCACGCTGGGGTCTGAGGCCCGCCGCTGGAAGAGTCACGGGCTGAACCTGGCGCCCGCCGCCCGGCGAGACATCCTCCTCCCGATTCGCCTCAGCGTCGGTCTCTTCGGCTCTGCCTCCGTCTCGGTATCGCGGCTGCTCCTTCCTTTCACCACCCGCGGCCGCGGCGCCTCAATTCAATCCTCCCAGCGGCCGCAAGAGCGCGATCTCAGGGGCGGGCCGGCGGCTTCCTCTCCCGTCTCCGGCCACCGTGGTCAGTCCAGCTCCGCGCGGTCAGCAGGCCTTGGCTGGGGGCGGGAGTGGGAGGGCGAAGGGGAGGAGGAGGAGGAGGCAGCGGCGGCGACGGCGGCGGCGGCAACGGCGGCGGCGTGAGGGGCGGTGCTGCCCCGCTCCGGCTCCTCAGGCCGGTACCGGCGTCGGCTCTGGGCTCTCCAACTGAGGGAAGGCGGGGAAGGAGTGGGGTGTTCGGAGTTGGAGATTCCTAAATCTGCCAGGAGCCGCGGGCCGGGGTCGGCTGAAGGTCCGCGGTCAAGCGGCAGGGCTGAGGCTCGGGCGGGCGGCCCTCTTTCCCCGGCTCTAGCCGGAGCTCAGCCCCAGAGACATGTCGACCGTCTCTGGCGGAAACCCGCTCTGGGGGAGGGGAAAGCCGGCTTGGTCCTCCCCGTACAGGGGGAGCCACCCCCGCGGGCGGCGGCGGTCTCGGCCTCCCCTCGCGGCTCCTGAGAGTGCGGGGCGGCGGCGACCACAGGCCGGAGAGCGGAGGCGCTCCGCCGTGTGAGGTAGCGGTGGTGGTTTCTTCGGCTCCTTCTCGGTGCGCCGGGTTCCTGAACCCTGGAGAAACTAAAATTCAAACTGCTGAAGCGGCGGCTGCAGCTGCCTCCCCTCGGCCAAGATGGGGCTGAAATGGCCGCGCCAGGGATGCTGGGAGGAGCAGCAGCCCCGTTGCCGCCGCCGCTGCCGACTAAAATGCCGCCGCTGCCGCAGCCACCGCCAGCGCCGCAGCCGCCGCCGTTCCGTGACGCACCGGCGTCGTGACGTCATCGCCCCGCCCCTCTGGTTTCCTGCAGTTTCGCGTGGAGGCCGGAGGTGGGGGGAGAGGCGGTGGGCGGAGCTAAAGATTGAAAAAGGGGAGCGGTTTCTTTATTTAAAATTTTTTTAATTTAAAATTTCCTTTGAGGCTTCTTTAAGTGTTGAAGAGGTAAAGGCACTTTTAAATGACAAACCAAAAGAAGCTTACTATCGCGCTAATCAAGTGTTTTTATAGTGTTTGTTTTAAGACACTGGAAGATTGGAGGTCATGTGCAGAGTCTAATATTTAAATAAATCTTAGTGAAATGAGGGCGACAGGAATGGGAGCTGGAGTGTTTTAGATAGATAAAAAGGGATACTGCTGTAGTAACCGAATCACTCAAAAAGTCCTGAAGAAAAATGTTGACCACTGTAGTCAGAGGAGTGAAATGGTGACAGAAATGGGAATGATTAATCAAGAACAGCAAGCCAGATTGAGTCAGAAAAATGATCTTTCAGCCAGAAATTCTGTCTCCAACAACGGCCTAGAGGTTACCAACACATTCCTAAATTTCCCGAATTTGCTGTGATTCCAGGATCAAAGAGTTCATTTAAACTCTTGGACTGTTTTTACTTTCAGCACGAAATTAGCTTATGGGCCCCATAAATGTAGAACCTACTGCGTTACATAGTTATAGTTCTTCCTTTTGTTTATTCTAAAACTCTTAGTTGGAGCCAAGGTATTATATGGTTTGGACTGGGCCATGGACAACCACAAAGACAGAAAGCACTCTTTCCTGTCCTAATACAAAAAGCAGCTATGAAAATACTTGCAAATTTATCATCTTGTAGCTATTTTCTGGCCAAAAAAAAAAAAATGGTAAAGCTACTTTTTTAAACAGTTAAAAAATGAGGGTGGGCTTGAAATTTGACAGAGTAAGAGTCATCATTTAGGTTAAAATCTAAGAAGTCTTGCTGGAAATCAAGATTTCATGTTTACCAATGACTTAAATCAGTAAATCATTCTACTCAGTTTTCTAATCTTTGAAGAAAAAATTAGTTTTTATCCCAAAAAATATTTTGAAAATGAAAATTTGCAGAGAATTGTTTAGGTGCTTAGTTGTAAGCAAGTTATAGAGTTATATCTTTTAACCTTAGTAAAAACCATGTTCTCCAAACCCAAGTGACTGAGGTCAGGTTGTGAAATAAGACCACATAATAACATCCCTGTTTCTTAAGGGGGTGGAAGAAAGTAAAGGAACAAAGTGTAACATTATGCTGCTATTGTGGCAAAAGATAGCTAATGGAATGTTTCACTTCTAAAGCTGTAATTTCAGTAATTGTTAAGAGACAGTGTTCCATCAATAAATTAGATCAGCTGGTTAAATCCAATATGAATTTATTAAAGATAAATTTGATTTTGAATTGATTTACCAGATTATTTAAAGTGGTTATCTGTGGGTGGTGTTCACGGTGCAGCTTTTGGAAAAATTAGTATGGTATGCCTATTTATGTTATTTTATCACATAAACTTCTAAATTACTTGTTCTGAAACTATTAAATCACACATTTAAAGGAAAAATCTTGGAGTAATCTGTAAGGTCATTTCTCCATAAAGGGTATTCATAGGACTTATTATGAAATGAAAGTAAAGATAAAAATAATTTAGAAAGATCAAGAAGTGGCCAGGCGTGATGGCTCACACCCTTAATCCTAGCACTCTGGGAGGCCAAGGAGGTCAGACTGCTTGAAGTCAGGAGTTTGAGACCAGCCTGAGCAAGAGTAAGACCCTCTCTTTACTAGAAATAAAAAAAGTAATTGGACCTTGTGTAGTCCCAACTACTTGGGAGGCTGAGGCAAGAGTATCTCTTGAGCACAAGAGTTTGAGGTTGCTATGAGATATGATGGTAGGGCACTCTACCCAAGGCAACAGAGACTTTGTCTCCAAAAATAAAAAAGTTTGGCTTAGCTCAACGGGCTAAGGCACCAGCCACGTACACCTGAGCTGGCGGGTTCGAATCCAGCCCAGGCCCACCAAACAACAATG
>CAUYON010168327.1:0-12778 GCA_963573935.1 Arctocebus calabarensis
AGTAAAACAGAATCCAGTGAAACCTGTGAGATGCTGCCGCTGAGAAAATAACTCACCCCAACAAGGAGCAGATGCTCTCCCAACTGACAAGCAGTCACTCAACCAGGGTCAGGGGACAGCACCAGACTCTGAGAGTGGGAATGGCAGTTCCACTTTACAATTTCTCTGATGTGCTGCAAAGTATCTCCTGTCCCTTAGAATCTCCCAAGATGCCTAAGGCCCCACCAGGGAAAGGGGCAGAAGACAAGTGTCACCTTGAGCACACTGGATTGTGGAAGAGGGAAGGAAGAAAGGGTGGTTACTGCAATTTCTCTCCTCAGTAGGTCCTTGGTACTGGGGATTTGAAGAATGAAAGCACAGACCACAGATCAGTGGAAAGATAGGATTTTATTAGGAAGGAAAACAGAAGTAAAAAGCACTAGAGCTTCTGGCAGGGGAAAAGCAAGTGGGGAGTCTTTACGTGGGCTTTTTATCTAGGGGTATTAGGTCTTGAGAATTACACTTGCCCAGGACTTGGCAAATAGAAACACATTTTCAACATTAATGAGAGTTGTCAACAAATGGAAGAATACAGTCCCTCCAGCTCAGGGAAAAACGTCAGGGCATTCCCTTCATTAAATTGCCCAAGCCTAGTAAAACTGGGGTCCCCAATCCAGCCTTGAACAGGGAAACCCTGTATCAATTCTCCCTCTCCAAGTAGAAACTCTAACTGCTGTTAGGGAAAAAGGGTGAAGACTCGATTCAACTGCTTCATGCTGAACCAGGTGATGACAGAAAGGGGCAGTTAGGCTTTCTCCGGAGGGAGGGCAATCCAGGGGTCCATAACAGAATCACACCTTGGACTGGAAACCATCTTTACAGTTTGTGGCGTGATGACATCATCTCTGCAAGACACAAATCTGGTTAGCAAATTAAAAGGTAAGGGTAGAACAGTGAGAGGAGGGGGTGAGTTACAGTGCTATTGGTGTCACGTTGTAAATAATAAAGTCAGTGATTTCAAGAGAAAACTACATTAACACTTTCCTTGCTGGTTTCTAAAAAATAACGTCAAACATTCTTTCGGCTCACAAGTGTAGGTGGACTGTGGTTGATTCTCCACATGGTCTGCTTCTGAAGGAGGTGGTGAGTTCCAGGACTTTACTTGTGAATGATGTATCCAAAAATCTATCCCCATAACTTTAACAGCTGTGGAAGAAGACAAGATAACAGGAAAGGGACCTTCCCAAGTTGTGGTCAGGGAAGGTGAATTGGAGGGAAGAGATTTGATCATAATTAGATCTCTAGGAAAGAAAAGCTCCTTTAGTGTTGAATGTGAAAATTGGGAGGTTCTCAAGGATTTGTTGAAATTTAGCTAAAGAAGTAGTATGTTTTACTAATTCTGTAGTTTCTTGATCTAATAATAATCATTAGTTAAAAAGTGTCTTCCATATAATAACTCAAATGGGCTACGACTGAGTTCCTGAGGTAAATTTCTTATTCTATGGAGAACATTGAAAAGTAATTTAGTCCAGGGAGATGAGTCTCTTGAGCTAGTTTTCATAACTGTCTTTTGATTTTTATCATTTATTTTCTCTACCTTTCCAGAGGATTGGAGCCTCCAAGAACAGTGTAGATGATATTTTATGCCCAGGACATTCCCTGTGTAACAGCAGCTTTGAAGGCAGGCCCGTTATCACTTTGTAAACTTTGGACTTGAGGGAGTCCAAACCTCACAATAATCTCATGTACTCAAGCCTTTACAACTTCTTGGGCCTTTTTTGTCCTTCAAGGGAATGCTTCAACTCAATTAGTAACAATACCTATAAATACCAGCAGATATTGTATACCATGTACCTTAGGGAGATGAGTGAAATCTGTTTGCCAATCTTCACCTGGATATTTACCTTGTTTTTGTACACCTGGGGGTCCTAGATGGTGATCGGAAGGATTGTTCTTCTGACATACCTCACAAGTCCTTATTATCTGTTTTATGGTTCCCATTCTACAGTAACCAGGCACTCCTTTTGAGCATGTCTAATTAAAGAATAGAGTGGTATAGCTTTTTTACTATATCCAGGAATCAAGAGACTGCAAAAGCCTGTAATTCCTAAGAAGGCTCAATGTTGCCTGAGAGTTTGAGGTTGCGGGTAAGCCAATATTGGTTCTAGTCTCTCTTTCCCTAAAGCTCTTTTCCCAACTTGGTGAAAGTTGGAGACCTAAATAGTGCACTTCACTTCATGCACACATAATTGGGCTTTAGCCTAGGAAACTTTGTGCCCACAATCAACTAGTAAGTTTAATAGAGCTTGGGTAGCTTTGTGGCATTCCTCTGCATCTGGTGCTTCCAAAAGAATGTCATCTACATACTGAATAAGAGTCACTGTGGGATATGAGAAATGACTCAAGTCTTGGACTAAGGCTTGTCCAAACAAATGAGGGCTGTCTCTAAATCCCTGAGGTGACACAGTCCATGTAAACTGGGTGTTGGAGTAAGAGGGGTCTTCAAAACAAAAAAGTATTGGGAATTTTCATGAAGAGGAATATAGAAAAAAGCATCTTTTAGGTCTAGGTCTGTGAAACAGTCAAGGATTTGAGATAATAAAGTACATGGATTGGGAAGTAGAGGATGGAGAGGAACAACTGCTTCATTTACAATGTGGAGGTCTTGTACTAAACTCCAAGTTCTGTTTGGCTTTGGCACTCCTAGACTAGGAAGGAGTATTACATGGACTGTTGCAAGGAATTAATAATTTCTGTTACTTTAGATTCTGTATTATAGGTATTAGCCCATTTTTAGCTTCTGCTTTTGGAGGGCATTGTTTTTGATTGAGATAGAGGGTGGGATTTTTTAACTTCATTTGGACTGGTTGAGCATATCTTCCTCTTCCCACCTGTCTCTCAGTAGCCCTTGCTTCTAGGTTAATTTCTGTCTCTAAA
Source organism: Arctocebus calabarensis (assembly GCA_963573935.1). Lineage (NCBI taxonomy): Eukaryota > Metazoa > Chordata > Mammalia > Primates > Lorisidae > Arctocebus > Arctocebus calabarensis. The sequence continues at coordinate 2,917 of CAUYON010168327.1, forward strand.
AAGGGAAGGTATAGAATGGGTTCTTGTCCTATATTCGTATAAATGATTGTTCCCACTTTAGTTACTATGTTCCTCTCCAAAGGGGAGCAGGACTTTCAAGTATGAATAAGAGGATGTGAGAGAACAGCCAGTCACCCCAATTGCAGCTTAAAGACTGAGAGAAGAATTTGGTAGCCACTTTTCCAGATACCTGCTGTATAGTTACCGATTTAGGGGATAGAAGATCAGGGTTAGAGAAGAGTACAGAAAAGGTTGCTCCAGTGTCCAGAAGAAATTCTGCCTCCTAGCCCTCCACTATGAGGGAGACCCAGGTCTCTTGAGGGGTGATGACAAAAGCTGGAGCCGTGAGAAATTGCCCAGGCACCTTCAGTCCAGTTCAGGGATTTATGAAGAACACTGTCCCACGAGGCCTTTGCTACCCTCCAGTGGTCACCCTTGCATTATGGACAGGGGCCCAGTGGCTTGCCCGGCAGATGGTGCTGTTGTGGGCAATCTCTCCTGAAGTGGCCGGTCTGATTACATGGGAAGCACTTGTTCTTAGCTCCTCTGGCTTCCCTCTGCCCCAGAATGGTGCCAGTTTGTCAGAGGGTCATTACTAGAGCTGTCATTCTTTTCAAAAACCTTCTTTTTTCTCCTCTTCTTCCTGATCTTGATTATAAAAGATCTCTGTGGCCATTTTAAGAAGATTCTCCAGGTTATGATCAGGAACTAGAGCCAATTTCTGGAGTTTTCTTCAAATGTCTGGGGCTGCCTGAATGATAAATTTATCTTTTAAAGTAATTTGTCCCTCTAAAGAGTCAGGTGTCAACTGAGTGTGTATTCTCATCACTTCCCTTAGCTGCTCAAGAAAGGCTGAGGGACTTTCATTTTGCTCCTGGTTAATAGTAGACAAATTGGAATAATTCATAGGCTTTACCTTGGATCAACATAAACCTTCCAGGATACATGTTAGAAGATGTTTACACCACTAGTCACCTTGTTAGTCAGGGTCCCATTTGGAATCCTCAAAGGGAATCTCCTGTCTTCCCATGAGGTATTTGTCCCTTTCCTCGGAGGACATGCTGCTATCAGTATTTGACATGAACCACAAACCACCCCACTTTCTAGCTTCATCTAAGACTTCATTTTTCCCCCCTTTAAAGTTAAAGTTTGATCTAGTGACCAAGAGAGGTCAAATCTTTGTCCTAACCCTTGGAGAGCATCTGTATACCTATTTGGGTCATCAGAAAATTTTCCTAATAAACTTTAATTTGTTTCAAATCTCCAGAGAAAATGGAGTGAATACTGACCCATTTTCCCTGTCACCACTCATGGTTTCAACCAAGGGACACACAGAAGGATATAGTTGCTTTCTGTGGCTCCCAAAAGGATCAGAAGACACTCTTGAAACAAGTTCTTTTGGGGGGGTTCTCTAAAAGTATTGAGGAATATGCAGAAGAAGTAGATGGTAGGTTTGAACTAGGTGGCGACAGCATCTCTCTCACAAATCCCTGACCACTTGGGGAAGTGATTACAGCTAAGAGAGCTGGAGCTACCTGACAGGTTTTACACAGTTGGGGTTTGTCTCTGAGAAAAAAGAAAGCTTGCACATAGGTAATTCAGACCATTTCCCATCTGTTCACCATAATTTTAGAGTACTTTCTAGTGGTTATTATTCACCATTACAGAGTCAATACTGAGGCCAGGCCTGGGTGCAGAAGGAAACCATACATTCCTTCTTCAATGTCTGGGGATCAAACATGTCCCACACTTTAGAATATAACCCAGTGGAGTGTTCTGGCTGCACAAGCCAAAAACTCAGGTATCCAGGAACCATAGTGGTCCCACCTGATGAAAGTTCTCTTGGCGAGAGAACATGTTCCTGGGTGTTATGTGAGAGGGAACATTACCCCATCTGTGGGAAAGAACAAATGACCAGTTTCTTAATCAGCCCTATCCTCTGTATTCTTGGGTCATCAAAGCATCTTCTGACCAACCCAGCCAAACAAAGGAAGCATCCCTCCAGTGCTTAGGGAAGAATCCCTGAGAAAAGTGGCCTTCTCAGCCCATTAACTTGTCTGGATTTAGCTACCATTACCAGTGTAGTGCTTTGTACCCAACTCCTTGGCTTATTACTTGCCAGCAGCACAGACTGAGAAATCAGATATCTGGGAGCCTGGTCCCACCTGATGAAAAGTTCTGTCCCTTTCTGCGACTGCCCCAGAGTATCTGTCAAAGTGGGGATGAGCCCTGCCTTAGAGAAAATCGCTGTGTGGTGCTTGCTCATTTAATTCTTTATAATTTTACAAGCTTCTTGTAAATTCCCAGGAATAAAGGAAAATAGGCTTTCTGTCATGAGCAGGTCTTAAATGCTATGTTTTCCAATCTCCCTTCTTCTCCCAAAGTTAGCAAGGTAACAATAATTAAACTCGGGGTTGAGAGACACTCTAAATTTTTTTGCATTAGAACCAGCTAAGGCAAAGTCTTAGAGAAACCAGGCATCATTTTAAACTTTCCCATTTATACTAGTAGACCAGAAAAAAATCAAATAGCCAGAGCAATTTCTTTGCCTTTTTTCATTTTTTAAAGTTTTCTTTCTTTCCCTTTTTTCTTTTAAAGAAGAGACTGAACTGTAGCCTAGGGTTTAGGGCCATTCTTACCTTGGGGCTTGCCCCAGGCTTCCCCTCTTAGGCTCCTGGTTGCCCAGAGAAGCCGTGTAGGGGAGTCATTTTGTTCTTTGTTTGGACCCAACTTCTTGGTCTCTAACCATTACCATGGTTCAGCTTTTTTCTCAAATACCCAAAAAGTCAATTGAATTTAATTTTGCAATAAAAGGCAATAAAAAGGACCTTACAACATGCATACAACATCTAAAGCACACTCACAACATCTGAAAAATACCAGAAAGAGCAGTGCACACATAACTAAATATATATAACAGTCTTTTATTGACATTATATTTTTTCATTTTTAAGTTACTAATTTTATTCTTATCCATTTAAATAGCTACAAAGGAAGAAATCTCCAGTGATTGTAACTACTCAACCCTTGAACAACAGGCATGTGAACTACTTGGATCCACTTATAGGCAGATTGTTTTTAGTAAATAAATATATTGGAATATTTTTTGAGATTTGTAACAATTTGAAAAAACTTGCAGACAGATCATAGCCTAGAAGTAACAAAAAAGCTAAAACTGCAAAAAAAAAAAATAAAGAAAAGAAAAGAAAGAAAGAAAGAGAAAAAAAGAAAGAAAAGAAAAAAAAAAAAAAGCAAGTGATGTCAAGCCACTAAGGTAAGAGGGTTTTCAATTTTAAATAATTTTTAGTTTTTTTTAAGCAGGGGCCATGTGGGGCCAGTTTATTGAAGTTAAATACCTCTCTATGGGGCAAATCTTAAACAATTTAAAATCATACAGTAGAACCCCTGTAAGTTGACCACCCAAGGGACTGTAACCTCAGGAATTAGGCCTACTGTACTGACACATACATGTACTTCACTTTCTTGTGCAGCTTTTATTAGAGATGAGCATATAAAATCAAATGTAATCAAAACACAATAAAATCATACATACAGTATCATACAAAGTCAATATCTTTACTATTTTCGCATAGTTTAATTGTCCTTTCTGGAAAAAGCGTCAGTATTGGTGTGTTTCTTATTGTTGTTACGAATGTAAGTGGACAAAGCTTGGTCCATGTCTCAGTACACTCAGCATTTTTCCAGGGCAAATGACTTCCACTGCACTATCAGATGCCTTCTTTTGGAGTCTGTGCACGTTCTGTGTCTTCCTCATTGCTTCTTACATATCATTAGCTACTTCATGCACTTTTCACTGGTCTGTACTTTGGCCAGTATTGCTTGGAAAAGTGCTCCTGGGCCAGGTTCATTACAGGTTGCCATCTCATCATCCATTGCAACAACCTCTTCAAAATCTCCTCCTTTAGGGTGGTGCCTGTAGCTCATCGAGTAGGGCCCCGGCCCCATGTACTGAAGGTGGCGGGTTCAAACCCAGCCTTGCCAAACTGCAAAACAAAAAAACAGCTGGGCATTGTGGTGGGTGCCTATAGTCCCAGCTACTTGGGAGGCTGAGGCAGGGGAATTGCCTAAGCCCAGGAGTTGGAGGTTGCTATGAGCTGTGTGACGCCACGGCACTCTACCAAGGGCGATAAAGTGAGACGCTGTCTCTACAAAAAAAAAAAGAAAAAAATCTCCTCCTTTGAATTCTGCCATGGGAGATAGACAGTTTGATAGGCCCAAAATATTATGGCCCATTTATCTTGGGTTGTGATAAATCCAAATTCCTTGAAACACTTGTGTCATTTTTGGCTGAACTTCATTTCAAGCAGAACTGATCCAGAGCAGCATCCAGAGCATTAACTGATGCAGCAGATGAAATGAAACTGCTTCCACAGGCAGACTGCCTACAGGCCTTAGGGTTGTGGTCTAAGGTCATTTGGTTTTTCCCCACTACTCTATGGCAAGAAAGTCCAACCTGAGATCAAGGGAGAAGGCTTGCTGAGGGAGGAAGGGAGGGGCTTAAAAGGAGAAAAGATAGAATACCATTAGGAGCTTTGAATTCAAATATGAATTCTGAACTTGAATTCCCTATACAATAAGTAAAATAGAGTGTAAGTTCATGGGTAAAAAACGACATCATCACCGATGCATTTGTAAAGAGTGAAGTGGCGTACAGGAGGGACTAGAGGCCAATCACTCCACCAATAAGCAGAGGAGAGTGTGCTAAGTTAGGAGCTATCTAAAAGTGACAGTCTCTGGTGGAAAGGGAGAGCCTTGTGGTTTCTGTGCTTAACCAAGCCACTAAATCTTCAGTAAGTCTTAGCATGTATTATTATTGATGTCAACACACAAACTTTGGATGTGAACTCCCAAAGTGTTGCACAAAACTCAGTTAGGCATGTTTTCTGAGAGCAACACTAATCCCTCTTAGTAATTTCCACCTGCCAAATGTTGTAAGCTAGGGTCATTTAACATCAGGCTGTGGCAATGGGCTCATATGTCCTTCTCACTTCTATATGCAGAAGAGGAAGACAATAACAGCTTATTTTTTTGATTTTTTTTTTTTTTTTGAGACAGAGCCTCAAGCTGTCACCCTGGATAGAGTGCTGTGGCATCACAGCAACCTCCAATTCCTGGGCTCAAGCGAGTCTCCTGCCTCTGCCTCCCAAGTAGCTGGGACTACAGGCGCCCGCCACAGCGCCCAGTCATTTTTTGGTTGCAGCCGTCATTGTTGTTTGGTGGGCCCGGGCTGGATTTGAACCCGCCAGCTCATGTGTATGTGGCTGGAGCCCTAGCCCGTTGAGCCACAGGGGCTGAGCCAATAACAGCTTGTTTTTAGAAACTACTTTCTTTAATGCCACCATGCATCTAACTAACCTGGCATCACACCTCCCCGCGACTCCCATCACTGCATTCACTCCCTTCCATCCATCTTGGCATATTTCACACATTGTGATTTTATGCTTATTTTCTCTTTGCAACCTCTTCATGCATTACGCTATTAGCTCCAGGAGAACACGGACCGTACTTGTCATTTACTTCATGTCCCTGGCAGGCACTGTCCCAGCTTGATGTCAGTGGAGAAAGAGAGCCAAGACACCCTCCAATGTAACATGCTCTGTTGGTGCCATCGCCAAGCAAGCAGGCCAGACAATGGATTGTAAGCTTGAAGCTTGCAGGAGGTGGGCCTCCCCAGACGTGTCTGGGGAAAGGCCCCAGCAGTCTCTGCAGCTGCTATTTATTGAGAACAAGCTTCCCTCCCCCCAAGTCTGACCTCTACGCTGGAATTCCATAACTGATCAATATTCAACTGCCAAGGTCCATTCGTTAAGGTCTAGTGATTGCTTGCATGTTTCAAAAAACTGCCACTTTGTCTTTGCAAGCCTTGTCCAGGTTCCTATACATCTTGCTACATAGGTTATCATATAGATCACTAAATATGTTGTTACATAAGCTGCTACATACCCTGTTACATAAGTTACTACATATTCTGTTACATAGGTTGCTACATATTCTCCTGTTTTTGTTTAAGACATTCTTGTGCAGGATGAAGGAAAAACCTGTAGTTATTTATTTCATTTGCTCTTCTTGTCAAATAGCACTCCTTCAAGCTCAGCAGAGAAAAGAAAGAAAAAGGAAAAAGAGCACAAAATAGTTAACAAAACTACATCAGAGGGGTCAGTGAGGGACTTCACCAAAGAAAAGGGATTAGTGTTTTAAACAAATAAGGGTGACATTGATTTTACATATTTCATCACCTGTTTTGTCAACCATTCCTGACAGCTGCCTGGTACTATCAGATGATTAGATAACCTGGTTGGTGCTGATCAGATGACATGTCACTACTAGTCCACCATTATGGACATAAGTGCCTGGTCACATGACGTGCTGCCACTCTTCTATCATTCCTGGTCAGATGACATGACATTACTAGTCTACCAGTACTGATGTAAGTAACTGATAGTGGTAAGATGCACAACACTCCTATTCTACCATTCCTGATAGTCCCTGGTCCTGTCAGATGACAAGACACTACTAGTCCACCATTACTAAGGTAAGTACCCAGTACTGGTTGGATGACATGACACTACTAGTCTACCATTACTAACCTAAGTATCTGGGCCTGTCAGACGACATGACACCACCAGTCCATCATTACTGAGGTAAGTGCCTGGCAACGTTACAGGACGAGGGTCACCATAACACTGATCATTCGTATTTCCCCATCCTGTGGCATTACAATAAACGAGTGAGATGAGAGCACAGCCTATGACAGTAAATGTAACAGAGTGAACCTTAAAGGTCTGTACTGAAATGCAAACCATGGCCTGGCCTTGGTTTACACCAGCCTCTAGTCAAGGGAGCGGGGACACTACACAGCTGTAGCACACAGGGATGCAAATAGCTCGCTATGTCAGCCTGAAGTTACAAGCATCACTCTGGAGTTGGACTTGGAGTTACAAGTAACAGGCACGGGAAGGAAAAAGGGAAGAGAAAAAGGAAAGGAAAGGAAGGGACGAGAAGATTGCTGAGCCTTACAGTGTGTGAAGAAGCCCTCGCCTTCCTGCTCAACTCTCAACTCTGAGGCCGGTGGGAAAAGTTTTATCACATCAGTGCTCCTATTAAGGGTCAACTCTCATTGCAACAACAATCCCCACACAGGGAACATATAAAAGAGGAACTTGGCTGGCCCTTGTCATAGCCCTGCCACCTTCCACTTAGTGGTGAAATCAAGAGAATTCAGTCTCTGATCTATCTTTCCAACCAGCTTATCACTTGGTCCCCTGAGTTCTGGAGTTTTATCTCTTTCCACATCAGAACACGGCATTCTCAAAATCTCAATCCCACAAAACCTCTGCTCTAGACACAGAGTTGCTATTCCACTGCTGAAGTTCAAGAGCAGAGGATATCTTTGTCTGTTCTTCAACCTTCAGGGACTACAACAGGGTGGAACGCTGTGTGAACACGGGTGTCTACAGGGCCTGCCTAATCTTAAAGGCACAGCTGAAATGTCACTTTCTCAAAGAGATGTCACCTTGCCTAAAGCAACGTCAATCATTTCTGCCTATTAACATGCTCTACAGATGGTCTTCACTCCCCCTGCAAGGCATTTCTAACTGTTCAGAATTTCTCAGATGTTCACATGATCAATGCTTGGGTTTCTCACTGGACCATCAGTTCCATGAAGAAATGGGGGCAGCTGTTCGCCTCATCACCGAGACCTCGGCACTTAGGACAGTGCCCAGCAAGTAACACTAGTCAAGAACTGTTCAGTAAAACAAAGCAAACAGACAGCCTTCAGAACAGGAGAAGGTGTTGGTATGTTATAAATCTGACGAAGGTCTGTTAACTAGAGTCTATAGAAAACTCAAACAGTAAGAAAACAGCAAACAACCCCCTCTAAAGTAGGCAAGAGACTTGAACAGAAACTTCTCCTAAGAGGACAAATGGCCAAAAAAACATACCAAAAAAAGCTTATCGTTTATAATAATCACAAAAATACAAATTGTAAACACCCTGAGATATTGCATAACCCCAGTGAGACTAGACCACATCACAAAATCCCAAAACAGATGATGCTGACATGGATGTGGAGAAAAAGGAACACTTCCACACTGCTAACAGGATTGCAAACTAGTACAGCCTCTTTGGAACGAAGTGGGAAATCCTCGAAGAACTAAAAGTTGACGTCCTATTTGATCTTGCAGTCCCATCACTAGGCATCTACCCAGAAGAACAAAAATCATTTTACTGCAAGATATTTGCACCAGAATGTTTATTGTGGCTCAATTCATAATTGCCAAGTCATGGAGGGAACCTAAGTGCCCATCAACCCATGAAAGGATCGACAAATTGTGGTATATGTATACCACAGAGTACATTCAGCCATTAAAAAAGATGGAGATTTTACATCTATTACATTTGCCTGGATGGAGCTGAAATACATTCTTCTTAGTAAAGTATCACAAGAATGGAAAAATAAATCTCCAATGTACTCCATACTAATACGAAACCAATATATAAACTAGTAAATGCTCATATGAAACTACTAGTGTGGGGGCAGGGGGAGCAGGGAGGGGAAGGGGCAGGGGGAGCATGCGGAGGGAGGGCATGAGGCGGGATCTCACCCAGTGTGCACTTTGCCAGGGAGTACAGTACGTCCCAGGGGTGAGGGGCTCTTTTACAACTGGAACTTTACCCTGGAACTGAGAACCCTGTAATCTAAAAATTTGTACCCTCATATTAATTTGAAAAAGAATGCCTCAGTAAGTGTGTGCTGAATGGGTGTTTATCTGCTTCTGTTTTCTCTTACGGAATTCATCCTAATCCCCAAATAATCACCATCTTTCAACTCTCCCTCTTATAGCAACAAAGGGGATCTTCTCTGTTCTGTTCACACTGAAATTCCCACCATCCCCTTATCTACATCCACCAGTCCACAGACAAATTCGTCCTCTTACTCCCATTCCCTTGTCACTAAACTCCATCTCGCTTATACACACACAAGGTCCTGTCCCCTTGCCCATTAACTCTTCACCTCTGTCCCAAAGGCACGTCCCTTCTTTAAATGAGACCTGGAGCAGCCCCAGCAAGAACTCTTCTGGTCCTCCTCTTGCAAACACCTCCACCAAGGGGAAATACAGAAAAAGGATAGATTTCCTCTTTATTTCCTGACACCACTACTGACTTCCAACAGTAAAAATACATGTACCAAGTTATTTCTAGATGCCAGACATGGTCAAAAGTGCATTACACTGATTGTCAAATATAATCTTCATATACCATTAGTTCAGTTGTACAGATTTAATACAAACCTGGGCCACAATGAAAAAAATACTAAAGTATTTAGAGAGAAGTCAGTCCAGGAACAAGTGGAAAGCTGAGTGCTGCAATTCATTCGCTCATTTGCTTATTCAACAAATATGTATGAGGACAGGCCCAGCTGCCATGCGCATACGTGCATGTGTGTGTGTGTGTGTGAGTGTGTGTGTAGGTACATACATACCCACACGTGCACACCAGGTCAGGCCCTGACCTATGCACCCTGGACTGAAATGGTGAACCAGTCATGGCTTCTATCCGCAGAACGTACAGTGATAACGCAGAATAACACCTGCTTTAAGAGACACGCACTGCCTTGGGAGCACAGAGTAGGGATAACAGAAAAAACAGAGGGTGTAAATTCCACAGGAAAGCCTGCAGAGAACACAGCGAGGTCGCCAGGCTGTGTGCAAGCGTGAGAGCATGTGTAGGCAGGGGCAGGGTAAGAGTATTTCAGGCAGAAGGAAGTGATGTGTGCAGGCTTCGATAGAAGACAGAGCATGGCTCATTGGAGGCAATGAAAAAGGCCAGCATGGCTGAA
>CAUYON010168329.1:0-15325 GCA_963573935.1 Arctocebus calabarensis
GGATTGATGGTGGGAAATCCAATGAAGGACCCCTTTGAGTCTAGGCCAACCATTGCCCATTTCATGCTTGCATTCAAGTTCTCTGTCGGGGTCCTGCCCTGGAGGCAGGGTCCACTAAGACCTATGAACTGGCATGACCGATTGAAGACATATAAAGTTAGGAATGACAATAAAGAAAGAGACACGAGACACAGAATAGAATTTTCAAAGGTAGGAGCTCAGGGGATCACCACCCATTTGTGGGCTCTGGCAAGTTCCACTCAGCTTTTATTCAATTCTCTTCGCTCAGGTGGTAAGCTGAGGGAGGGAATAATGACATCAGCAGTTTCTCTGAGAAAGCATATCAGCTTCTATTGTTATTATTATTAACTTGAAGGATTTGAGCAGTTTTGAGAAATCTGAAACTTGAGCTTGTGTGGGGGAAGGCCCTGTCTGGAGTAACATGCACAGATTCCTAGACAGTTGTTAAACTCTGCTAGTTCACTGGAGAGTAAAACACCATTGGTGTTAAACTCCTCTGAGGAATCCTTGGGACAGGCGTTTTCCTCTCATCACCCCCACAGAGGATTTTCCTCTGCAATAAGGGATATAAGCCCTCCTGCCCACATCTCAGGGCTCGAGCTGTTCCCTTGGTCTCTGCCCAAGCCAAATGCAAATCTCCACCTGGGTATCCGCTTTGTCTGTTTAATAGACAGGAAATGACCTCGATGATGTGTCTTGCCACAGCCTCTTCTAAGGCCATCGTGTTCACTCAGAGTGTTCACAGACTCAGCAGGGATATTTGTGTAAGCTGTATCCCCAATAGGTCAGAGTTTCAGAAAAGGACAGGAACTTGTTTAGGTAAGAAATTTGGCAATGGCTGGCTTAAAGGTAAACTAGCTGACCTTTCTTTGTTCTGACTCCCTCGGCTTACTTTATAATTTTCCTGGGGGTGCCCTTCCCTGCCAAGAATGGGGTCATCAGTCCCCATTCTGCCTGCAGTTCTTTGTCATTGATTCAGTACTGGAAAACCAAATCTCCCAAAGTGAGTTACCAGTGGGTATTAAAGCTGCTGAGATGTTCAAAAAGTCACCATATACAGAGGGGACCACAGTAGTTAATGGCAGACCACATGTGAGCCAAAGTGATGAGGGGACAGAAACTCCCGGGGAGCAGAGAAAGGCAGCCGGTACACCTGGAAAGATTAAGCAATGCTGTGGAAAGAAGCAGAGATCCCAAGGCAGCCAGAAACAGATCCCTGAGAATCTTTTCAGTTCTGGGCCAGTTCCAGTTCAGTTCATGCAGCTCTTTATCAAAATTCCCTTTGGCCATTTTATACCCATTAAGATGGCGACTACCCCAAAAAAACAAAACGAAAGTGAGTGTTGGTGAGGATGTGAAGAAAGTGGAACCTTGGTGCACTGTCAATGGGAATATAAAATGGTACAACTGCTGCAGGAAATAGTATGACGATTCCTCAAAGAATTAAACCTAGAATTACCACATGACCCAGGAGTCCAACTTTTGGTATGAAGCCAAAAGAAGTGAAATCAAGACTCAAAGAGGAGCCCCATGTTCAGAGAAACATTATTTGCACTAACTCAAAGGTGAAAGCAACAGGTTGCTGATAAGTGGATGAACAAAATGTGGTATCTAATTATAATGGAATATTACTGTCTTAAAAGGAAAGACATTCTGAGATACGCAGATACATTGATGAAACTTCAGGACATTATGCTGAGTGAAATAAGCTGCTCACGACAGGACAAATACTGTATGTATCCACTTATCTGAGGTCTATAAAGTAATAAACTTTGCAGAGACAAAAGCAGAATGATGGTGGTCAGGGCCTGGTGGAATGAGGGACTTTGTATTTAATGGGTAGAGTTTCAGGTGGGGAAGATGAAAAAGTTTTGGAGATGGGCCCGGTATGGTGGCTCACTTGTAATCTTAGCATTCTGGAAGGGTGAGGGGCTGGGGTGGGGGGCGGGAAGTGATCACTTGATCTCAGGAGTTTGAGACCAGCCTGAGCAAGAGTGAGACCCCATCTCTACTAAAAGTAGAAACATGAACTAGGTGTGGTACTCAGGAGGCTGAGGCAGGAGGCCTGACTGCATGGCACAGTGCTGAGACTACATCTCAAAAAATAAAAAAAAAAAAAGTTCTGGAGAGGAATGGTGGTGATAGTTGCTTATAAGTGTAAAGGAATTTAATGCCACTGAACTGTACATTTAAAAGTGGTTAAGATGGTAGATTTTATATTATATGTGTTTAATCACACAATAAAACAGAAATTTAAAACCTCCCTTTGATTTAAGATAACTTGAATTCAAACCAAACTAAAAGAGTGTAGCTTTATAAACATGTAACATCTACTTTTCTGAAGAGAAGAACAGAGACTCGCTCAAGGAAGTGAGTGGATGGAATGGAGAATGGAGGGAGGGGACGGTGGTCGGTTACTGAGAGGAGCAACCCAGGAACCCTATCAGAGCAGACCTGATGGAGACAGAAGGCGAATCCAAGCAGCTTCAGCAGCTGGAGGTCAAAGTCCTTGCAATCCCCTTCCCTCCGTTCTCCTTCAACCCCCACTGCTGTGTGTCAGCGAGCTTGTTTTTCACCGGCTTCCCTATTCTGTTTCAAAACTTCTGCTCATTCGAGTCTTAGTTACTTATAACATTGGCTCTTCATGGTCCAGATGGCCCTCTGGCCTTTCTCTCCCCCAGATTGTAGAACTAGAACACTGTACACACCAAATCCTTTAGTCAGCCTTGATTAAAATTATAGTTGAATCCATTTGCCATATCTGTCAGTGATTCCTTCCTTCCTTCCTTTCTTTTTTTTGCGGTAGTCTCACTCTGTTGTCCTGAGCAAAGTGCTGTATTGTCATTAGAGCTCAAAGCAACCTAAAACTCTTGGGCTCAAGCAATCCTCCTGCCTCAGCCTCCCAAGTAGCTGGACAACAAGCATCCACCACAACACCTGGCTAGTTTTTCTGTTTTCAGTGAAGATGGTCTGCCCTTTCAATGATCTGTAATAAAAAAAAAAAAAACTTTAAGTGAAGAACCGGCTGACACAAGAAACTCTGAGAATGCAAAATATTGGGATAGCCTTTTTTTTTTCTTTTGAGACAGCGTCTCATTCTATTGCCCTGGGCTAGAGTGCCATGCTGTCTGCCTAACTCACAGCAACCTCAAATTCCTGAGCCAAGTCATCCTTCTGCTTCAGCTTACTAGGTAGCTGGGACTATAGGCACTCACCATAAAGTACAGCTAGTTTTTCTATTTTTAGTATAGACAGGGTTTCACTCTTGCTCAGGCTGGTCTTGAACTCTTGAGCTCAAGGGATCTGATCCACTCACCTTGGTCTCCCAGAGTGCTAGGATTACAGGCAGGGAGTCACCATGCCCTGACTATGACTATTATATTTTGTTTAAAGAGAAGAGGAAGAAGATTGGCCAGTATTTACATATTAATTTTCACAAATTTAAAGTAAATCCCTAATTTTTTCCCCTGTATTTTTGTCATCTGAAAAGTTTCAGTCTGCATTTTTAATAAAACCAAAAGACTTAACTATAATGCTCAGAGTTGCTATAATAGTTCTGAGGAACATTGCCTTGTAACCTTGAAACTATACATATTTGTTAGTGAAAATGACATTCATTAGAATGTTTATTATACAGAATTGGATTTATTTGTTTAAAGTCACAAACCATGTTTACTCACCAAACCTGCATAATTAACCACTGAACAAGACCTCATTCATTTAGCCATAATTAATTCAAAAAGTACAAATGGCTGTGCAGATTTCTTTAGAATTAAGAACATTTTTAAAGGTGTTTTCCCTTGCAAAAGTTATTACAAAGTGACTCTGGTAGATAATCTAGTGAAATGGTTCCTTCCTGGTATTCACATTCTATGCAATACCTTACCTTTGAGTGTGGGCTAGACCCCATGACCTGCTTCTAATGAGTAAAACATGGCAAAATTGAAAGGATGTTATGATCAAAAAATTTTTTTTTGAGACAGAGCCTCAAGCTGTCACCCTTGATAGAGTGCTGTGGCATCACAGCTCACAGCAACCTCCAATTCCTGGGCTCAAGTGAGTCTCTTGCCTCCACCTCCCAAGTAGCTGGGACTACAGGCACCCACCACAATGCCCGGCCATTTTTTGGTTGCAGCTGTCATTGTTGTCTGGCGGGGCCAGACTGGATTTGAACCTGCCAGCTCAGGTGTACATGGCTGGTGCCTCAGCCCGTTGAGCCACAGGCACCGAGCCATGATCACATTTTTTGATGTCAGCTTCAAACATTAGTCTAGGGGTTGCTATGAAGATAGATGTGATTGAAGTTCATAATCAGTTGACTGATGAAGAAAGAATGCAACATAATTGGGGTGAATAGAATTCAATCAGTTGAAAGGTCCTCCTAAGCAGAGCTGAGACTTTCCTGAAGAAGAAATTCCACCTGTGAACATCAGCTCAGCACAGCAACAGGTCCAGGCTGCCCCTTGCTAGTGGCCTGCACTGGAGGATCTCTGAATTACCCACCCAGCCCCCATAATCATGCCAGCCAATTCCTTACAATACATCTCTTCACGTATGTCACCTGCTGGTTCTGCTCCTCTGGTTGAATCCTGACTGATACAGATGTTGCTTCTGAGATTAAGTTCTATAGGACTGTGACTTCCAATTACGTACATTCTCTCTCTGGCTTTTCTAACATGGTTGCTCTGAAGAGAAGGGCCTGAAGATGAGGATCCACCTGGCAAGGAACAGAGAGAAGCCTCCAGCCCAGCACCAGTAAGGAAGTAAGAGGCCCTCAGTCCAACAGCCTTGAAGAACTGAAGCCTGCTAACAACCAAGTGAACGAGCCTATACGTGGATCCTTCTCCAGTGGCAGCCACAGGAGAGACTCTAAAGCAGAGGACCCTGCTACACTGTACCCTGAAACTATGAGGTGAGTGATGTTAATTATTGTTCAAAGCCACTATTTTGGGGGGTAATTTGTTATGCAGCAACAAATAACCAATACAGATTGACTCAAACAAATTAATTTTAAGATACAATACAGTATCTTTTTTGCAGATGAGTTTTTAGCCACCTAAAAAAGGCTGAGAGGGAAGAGGTAAGAAAATCATATCTAAATAGGGTCCTAATGACAGGACCCTTAATAGACCATTGGTTATCTGACTTTGGGGCCATGTGTCCCTCCCTACTGTGATCAGCTGTGTGAGTTGGGTGTTGGAGGTGAGACGTGGAGCTTTGTGATTAAACCAAAGGCTGATGTTCTGCACAGCTGGATGAGCCCCGACGGGGAGTCATAATTGATATGCCTAACCAAGAGCCAGAATCACAGAACTGTGACTATATCAGCCAAGGGTGATATTCTAAACATTTAATCAGTCATACACACAGCAAGGACACCAATCTATCCGGATGGTCACTTGGTCCATCAGAATGGCCACCAGTGATACCCAGGCTGGTGTATGCAAATGAATATTAGCCCAGATATAAACCCAGGCACCTTCCCACACATTGATTTTCTTCACATATTTAGGCACCGTTAGTGCTAAGAGAATAGAACACAGGTCTGTTGAGCAAACAGAGTTTACATTAAGAAGCAAATGTTAAAAAGCTGAGTTTCTCAACCAGGGTGTGTCTTCCACTCACCTTCCAGGTAAACTTTCAAACCAGAGAATATTTCTCCAAGAGTGGAAGAATTAGGAGCAAACTCTCAAAATTCTCTTGTGAGTTTTTCTGCTGGGTCATCGAATGACCTCTTTTTTTTTCTTTTTTCTGTCTTTTTTTTTTTTTTGGTACCCTGAGTAGAGATGCTGTGGTATCATAGCTCACAGCAGCCTCAAGCTCTTGGGCTCAAGTAATCGTCTTGCCTCAGTTCTTTGTTTGTTTTGTAGAGAAGAGGGTCTTGCTCTTGCTCAGGCTGCTCTTGAACTTCTGAGCTCAAGCAATCCACCCCTCAGTCTCCCAGAGTGCTGGGATTACAGGCGTGAGCCACCACACCTGGCCATAGAGTGTCCTCTTTAACATGGTCAAGGTTGTTCATCCTTTCATAATGTCCTGGGCATCTTTCAGAAATGGACCCCACAGTCTATACTCAACATGTGCAAAATTCCACTGTCTGGCAGGTGACTGTGCTTTCTTGGTTTTGTAGAGAAACACAGAATTATAGATTAGGTTATTGTGTATCAAATATTCACTTCCTCCCCTGCTCTCAGTTTCTTGGAAGGAATATACTTCCCCACCCTTTTGATGCTGAGAGTGGCCCTGTGACTGACTTTGGCCTTGTGGTAAGCCCTGCATTGCGCTGTCTCTTGATTTGGGCTTGGCCATCCCTGTAATTAACTGCAGCCAATGGGATGTCGGCAGATAAGACGTAAGACTCGAAACAAGGTTGCTCATTTCCATAGGAAGAACAAGCCTTGGGTAACCTCTTATTTGAGGAGGAAGAGATGGGGATGTGTGGAACAGAACTTGATCCAACCTAGATATGGCTTGGAGACAATCAGCTGAATCCTTGATGACCCACAGATATGTGAAAAATAAGTGTAAAAACAAATTACCCTTTTTATTTATTTTTTAATTGGTGCTTCTCTAGACAAGATTTTTGTTCAGCTTTTGCTAAGTACCTTCCTCCTGACTGCCACAGGTTTTTATCATCTTTTTTGGCCAAGATAATGTATTTAACCGTGGCCTTGCAGTGGAACAGAGAAACTCTTCACAGATAAACAGGAGGCAGCCACAAAGAAATCCCTCACGGCCCACGCCACACACCAGGCTTCAAGAAGCAGCTCTACAGACGTGCCCACAGAAGTTGAAGAGGCAGCTTAACAGATGTACAAAGCCGCAGATCAGAGGGGATATAACACAGTTAAACTTGCTTAAAGGCACAATGTGTCACCATCTAACAGTTACACGCATCCTAAGCCCCAGCGAGGAGGAACATGCGCGGGTCGGTGCTCCTGGCTGTCGGCATGCCAGGAAGATTATAAAAACGCCATGCTGTGATGTGTTGCCCTCCTGCCGGAGAAGCTACTATTAAGCTGAGTATTTACTGCACCTGTGCAGACAGGAGCGGCGGTGAGGAGTGCTCCCTGTCTTCTGGTTGGATAAATTAGTCGTGGGTGTCTATTGTTCTGTCTGCTGAAGGTGGGAAGAGACGAAAGCCCCCGGCCTGCCCTGGTAACGTTTCGTGTGAAATGCAGGCAACAGCCTCTTTTCTTCCTGAATTAATGGCAAGACAAGATCTGGACTGACTATATGAGAGTTTGGGGCATAATTAAAAAGATAACACATGGTAAAGGGGGGTGTGTGGAGCATTTATTTATAGCAGGAGGGCGTGTATGAAAGGAAAGGAGAGCAAAGCAAGGAACCTGGCACAGTCAAACGCGGGAGCAGTGGGTGAGCTCCGCGCCACTGTACATAAATCGGGCTGTAATCAGAACAGAAATGCTTGCCAGTCAGTGCACAAATGATCTTCCATTTGTTCGACTCCTCTCAACGTGTTTTTTATATAAAATTGTTTTGCTTTCACATTTCCATGATCTATGGAGCCATGAACTCTAAATGAGTGGTAACACAAATTGACAAACTCTGCCTTCAAAAACATCAGCCGGCCGGCCAGCCCTACAGGCTTAATTATGGAGGGAGAGTAGGATGGGCACAACTTCGAAATTTGACCACGTGCGATATAAATAAAAGATTATCTCATCTACTGGTAACCTTACAGATGAAAGGGAAAACAAGAAAGCGGCTTCACTGGCATTTATAATTATTTATCTTGCCTGAACAGTTTTGTTGCGTTTTGACAAATTCAAAATTCTTGATTATTTATTTATTTATTTTTTGTCATAGAGCAGCAGGGCAGCCCTACCTTGTGCATCCTAAACAAAGGTCCAGGAAATCACTCCAGTTAAAGTGACACATGCTTTAAATTGGGGGTGCCCAAGCCCACAGGCTGCATGCTGATTTTATAAGGACTTTTTTTTTTTTTTTTTTTTTTTTTTGCTTAACTAAGGCATCAGATTTTGTGAAAAGTACATACGATCTTTTTTTTAACCAATCCGTTTTCATTAGTGTTTGTGTATTTAATGTGTGGCCCAAGACAACTCTTCCAATGTGCAGCAGAGGAATAAAAAAGGTTGGTCACAGATTCCCCACGTGTCAGACAAGCCCACGTAGAATTATTCTTCCACAGACATGCGTTGAGTACCTACTATGTGCTGGTATTATATGGGTCCTTTTTTTAAAAGCACCCTTCCTAATACTTCTAGCCGAGTTTATATTCTTTCTATGTCTGGAGTTTTATGCTTATTTTTTCCTTTCCAAATGCAAACCCTCTTGTTGTAGTTTCGTGCTGGGTTCATTTCTTTAATGTCATGATTCCATCAATACAGGAATGGGAAATGAGCCTTAGACTTCAGCTTTGATGTGTAGTTGCATTGCTTAAAGCCCGTTCTCCCAACTGGCTGCCATTTGAAATTCCTTTGTTTTATTTATCATTTTAGACATTGCCTGCTGCCGTATGAGGCGAGCGACCACATAATCTGATGTACTCTGGACATCCTTGGTCTACTCCTATTACCTAGAATAATTATTAGCAGCCTTCCATAGGGCCCCAGTTTGGACAATAGATTATATTTTACCCTACATATGATGGGCTGTTATTCCTATTAAAGAATGAATGTACGTAGGCATGTAGATGGAGATCGCTCAGAGAATTAAGGCCAACTCTGAAATTTGCAGGCTCAATTCACCTCCTGTGATATGCTACAAAGAGAAAATTACCTTGAGCCAAAAACAACATAGCTTTCGGATCAAAGCAAAGTTTCTCAACCTTGGAACTATTAACATTTTTGGTCAAATAATTTTTTGTCCCATGTGTTGTAGGACATTTAGCCACACCCCTGGCCTCTCTCTGCTAAATGCCTGTAGCCCTCCCCAGCCCAGCAGTGATAACCAAAAAAGCCTCCAGATAGCATCACATGTTTCCTGGGGGAGGGCAAAATCATCCCCAGTTGAGAACCACTGACAATTATTATAAAAGATTTTCTAAAATGACTGAAGACTATGAAGAAAAGAAAGACATTTTGAAGAATATGTAGCATTGAAGTATTCTAGAGACACCCAACATCATTCACTTTTAAAGCTTAAAGTGTAAAACTTTTAAATTTTAAAATGCATGTAATCTATGATACCACAGAGAACTTAGAGATAGTTCAGTTCTGGATTTACTCTTTTAACTTTGCTTTAGGGGTTCATATTTAGTAATTGCTTCAACTGCTTATATGCTGATAGACATGAACCCAATGAAATCATGTTTTGTTGCTCTGTATTTGTAGAGCTAACCTTGTAATAAGGCACAACTGTCTCTCCTAGGTTAGACTTGAATGAGAACTGATGACAGCTTGGAAATAATAATAATAATTATTATTATTATTTTCACTTTATAGCCCATGGTAGAGTGCCATAGCATCACAGCTCATAGCAACCTCCAACTCCTGGGACAGCCTTAGGCAATTCTCTTGCCTCAGCCTCCCGAGTAGCTGGGACTACAGGCACCCGCCACAACGCCGGCTATTTTTTTGTTGCAGTTTGGCTGGGGCTGAGTTTGAACCCTCCACCCTCAGTGTATGGGGCCAGCGCCCTACCCACTGAGTCACAGGTACCACCCAGACAGCTTGGAAATTATTAATATCCTCTTTTCCTCCAAGTTCCTCCCTAATTTTTAAATACTAACTTCAAAAGTGATTTTGGAAACATATTCAATCATAGTGCATAGATTCAGACTAAACTTTGAGTACAGCACTGAATAAAACATCCTCACAGTGTATTTTCACTTCATTTCTTTTTCTCTCTTTTTTTTTTTTTTTTTTTTGGAGACAAAGTCTCACTATGTTGCCCTCTGTAGAGTGCTGTTACATCACAGCTCACAGCAACCTCAAATCTTGCCTCAGCCTCCCAAGTAGTTGGGACTAGAGGCGCTGAGCCTCTGTTTCTTTTTATGACTTTCCTGAGTCAACCAGTTGAAGGATTATCTTTGCTCACATGCTATGTCCGCTCAGTCACTGATGAGTTGAAAGTGTTAGCTTACTTCTTTGTAAAAATGAATTTAGTATCTGCAAAATGGTAGTTAGTTCTGATACAGTGAAGTATTGTGGCTATAGGTTCTCTCCTCTCCTGATGCTCGCCTATCCAACAGAATTATCAAGCCTGCCACCTACGTGATTTTAAATATTCTAATAGCCCAAAAAGTAAAAAGAAATGAAATTAATTTTTTTTTATTGACTCATAGCTGTGTACATTAGTTCAATCATGGGGTACAGTGTGTGGGCTTAGCATACAATCTGAGATATTTTTATCAACCTGATTGACATCACATTCATGAGATTTTCTCATTTACTATATGAAAACATTTTTGATCTGTATTTAGACGTTTTCTCCTGACCCTTCAAATATGTACCACACGTGTGATCTCAAACTTTTTAAATAGGGGGCCAGTTCACTGTCCCTCAGACCTTTGGAGGGCTGGACTATAGTTTAAAAAAAACTATGAACAAATTCCTATGCACACTGCACATATCTTATTTTGAAGTAAAAAACAAAACGGGAACAAATACAATTCACACCGAAGCATGTGGCCCGCAGGCCGTAGTTTGAGGACCCTTGGTCTAATCCCATACGTGAGGGTTCCACTTTCCTTAATTGCCTGTTAAAGGGCCACATCTTAATATTATCACATTGGGGATCAGGTTCTAACCTATGAATTTTGAAGAGGATACAAACATTAAAACCATAGCATTCTATCCTCTAAAATTCATTCACCTTGGGAAAAATTTATTTCAAGATGAATCCTGTCTTGAATCTCACCTATATCTGAATTAGTTCAGACTCTACACTTGGGGATTTTGAGTTGGTGCTGGAGCAAGTTAAAATCTTTGGGACTTGGTGCTGGAATGAGTTAAGACTTTGGGAGTTATTGGGATGAAATAAATGTATTTTGTATCTGAGAAGAACATGAGTTTTGGGGGTGGTGAGGGGTGGAATGCTATGGTTTGAATGTTTGTGCCCTCCACACTTAGCTTGAAATTTAATTGCCATTGTAACAGTATTAAAAGGTAGGTAGTTTCTATAATGGCTGCACCTACCGCTAATAGTATACAAGAGTTCCCTTTTCTCTACATCTTGCCAACACTTGCTATCTCTTGCAATTTTTTGATAATAGCCACCCTAACATGTGTGAGGTAATATCTCATTATGGTTTTGAATCGTATTTCCCTTATAGTGATGTTGAGCATCATTTCTCATACTGGTTGGGTGCTTTTTTTCCCCCTATGGATAAATGTCTATTCAGCTTCTTTGTACATTTTTTAATTGGGTTATTATTATTTTTTGTTGTTGAGTTGTGTGAGTTCCTTATATATCATGGATACTATAGATATAAATCCCTTATCAGATATATGATTTGCAAATATTTCCATCCAATCTGTAGGCTTCCTTCCTTCTCGTTAATTATTTCCTCTGTTGTGCAGAAATCTTTTAAGTTTTATGTGGTCCCAATTACAATAGAATTTCTGTAAGTTGACTACGCAAGGGACTGTGTAACACATAGGTCAGCATAAGGAACTAGCATACTGAACTTATATGTACATGTGGTGCATGTCTGGTCTATGAAAATTAGGTCAACTTCAGGAGGTGGTCAATGCAGGAAGGTGGTCCTTATGGAGGTTCTACTGTATTTATTTTTGCTTTTGTTGCCTGAAGTTTTTGTGTAATATTCAAAAAAATCATTGCTAAGGCCAATGTCAAAGATTTCCCCCCACCCCCACCATGTTCTTCTAGGAGTTCTACAGTTTCAGATCATATATTTAGTCCCTTAATTCATCTTGATTTCTTTTTTCAAAATATCAAGGGGGTATAAAATTTTTTTGTTACATGGATATACTCTATATTGCTGAAGTCAGGGCTTTCAGCATACATGCCACTAAGAACAGTGTTCATTGTACTTAACAGGTAAGTTTTTATCCCTTATTCCCTCCCATCCTCTCTTCTACTTAGTTTCTAACATCCTTTACATCTTTTTGTGCCCATATCCACTCATCGTTTACCTCTCACGTGTCAGTGAGAAACATGTGGTGTTTTTTTTGTTTGTTTGTTTGTTTTCCTATCTGTGAGATACAGATTTTTGCTTTGTGGTTACCATGAAGCTTTCCAAAAACATCTTATAATAATTTATTTTCAGCAGATAACTTCCTTTTGATTGCAATCAAAGACTCTAGATATTAACTCTGCTTTCCCAAAATTTGAATATTTGATGTCACAATTGACATTATTTTATATTGTATATGCTTAGCAAGTTATTGCAATAATTATTTTTATATTTATTTATTTTTTGAGACAGGGTCTCCTTTTATCACCCTCCGTAGAGTGCTGTGGCATTACAGCTCACAGCAACCTCAAACTCTTGGGCTTAAGTGATTCTCTTGCCTCAGTCTTCCAAGTAGCTGGGACTACAGGCACCTGCCACAATGCCTGGGTATTTTTTGGTTGCAGTTGTTGTTGTTGTTTAGCAGGCCCAGGCTGGCCTTGAACCCACCACCTTCGGTGTACATGGTGGCACCCTACTCATTGAGCCATGGGCACTGAGCCATAGTTTTCTTAATCTTTATACTAAAGGCATGCTATTTACATACCATTATTAAGGTATTGGAGTATACTAAATCTGTGTTCTTATACTAGTGTTCATATTCTTCAAAATATTTTCAGGTTATTCATTGGCATCTTTTTTTTGTAGCTTGAAGAATTCCTTTTAGTATTTGTTGTAAGACAGGTCTGGTGGTAAAGAACTCCTTCAACTTTTGTTTGTGTGGAAAAATCTTTATCCCTCCTTCATTTGTGAAAGACAGATTTGATGGACATAGTATTCTTGGTTAGAACTTTGAGTACTTAGCATATATTATCCCACTCTTTCTTGGCATATAGAATTTCTGCTGAAAAATATGATAGTCATATTGGCACTCCTTTTTATATGATGAGTTTCTTATCTCTTAACTGCTTTCAGAATTTTTTGATGGTTTGATTATTAAATGTCTTGATGTATACTTCCCCTTAGGTTGAATTTGATTGGAGACCTCTGTGCTACCTCTACCTGGGTGTTGCCATTGATCCCTAGATAAGGGAAGTTTAAGCCAGTATTATTAGTTCAATAAACATTTTTAAAATTATACATAACATATGGATATATTTTCAGGGTATATGTGGTATTTTGACACATTTATATAATGTGTAATGACCAAATAAGGATAATTGGGATACATATAACTTTAAACATTGATTTTTTTCTTTCTTTTTTTTTTTTGCGTTTTTTTTTTTTTGGCTGGGGCTGGGTTTGAACCCGCCTCCTCTGGCATATGGAGCTGGTGCCCTATTCCTTTGAGCCACAGGCCCCACCCAATATTTATCTTTTTTAATGCTGGAAACATTCACATTATTCTCTTATGGGTATTTTGAAATATACACTAGATTATTAACTATAGTTACCCTACAGATCTATTGAACACTAGATCTTATTTCTTCTATCAAACTATATTTTGGTATCCATTAATCAACCTGTCTTCATCCCTTACTCCCTCTCTTCCAGCTTCTGGTGACCACCAACCTGCTCTCTATTTGCATGAAATCTACTTTTTAAGCTCTGACATGTGAGTGAGAATGGGCAATATTTGTCTCTGTGCCTGGCTTATTTCACTTAACATAATGACCTTCAGTTCCTTCCATATTGCTACATGTGACAAGATGTCATCCTTTTTTGTTATGGGGAAATAATATTCCTTTGTGTATACCTATAATCTCTTCTTTATACATGTACCAATTGATGAATGCTTAAGTTGATTCTATATCTTGGCTATTGTGAATACTGCTACAATAAACATGGGAGTGCAGCTATCTTTTTGATACATTAATCTCCCTTCTTGTGGATCCCTACATAGGAATGGGATCGCAGGTGTGATTTTCATCTGCATTTCTGTGATGATAGTGATAATAAGCCTTTGTTTTTGATACCTATTGTGCATGTGTATGTCTTTTGCCAATTTTTAAATCAGATTATTTGGGGTTTTTTGCTTTTTTTTTTTTTTTTTAAATATTTGCTCTGTTTACTAATACTTTCTTAGATGAATAGTTTGCCAATATTTTCTCCCATTCTATGGGCTGTCTCTTCACCATGTTTATTGTTTCCTTCACTGTACAGAAGCTTTTTTACCTTGATGTAATCTCATTGTACAGCCATTATTTTTAAAAATATGCTTTCTGACCCTTTTCCTCATTCTTCCCTGTCTGCAACTCCTATTATAAAAAGGATTGGTCGCTTGATGGTGTCTCATAATTTCTGTATGTTTTCTTTACTTTTTTCCTATTACTCATCTTTTGGCTCATCAGGCTGGATAATTTCAAATGTTCTGTCTTCCAGTTTACTGATTCTTTCTTCTGTTTGATTATGCTATTAAAGCTTTCTATTGAAATTTTCAGTTCAGTCTTTGCATTTTTATCTCTAGGAGTTCTATATTTTTATTGTTTCAGTTCTTTTTGATTTTCTTGTTTTCATGTATTATTGTCCAAATTTGACCAAATTTTTAATCTATATATCCTTGTAGTTCATTACAGTTCTTTATGCATATTATTCTGAATTAGTCATTTCATAGACCTTCATTTTTCTTTTTTTAATATTTTTTTATTGAATCATAGCTGTGTACATTAGTTCAATCATGGAGTACAGTGTGCGGGCTTCATATACCCTGAGATAGTTTCATCCATCAGTTCGACATAACATTCGTGAGATTTTCTCATTTACTGTGTGAAAACATTTGTGTTCTGCATTTAGTAGTTTTCTCCTGACCCTTTAAAGATGCACCTCAAGTGTGATCTCACCCTTTATCCTCCCTCCCCTTCCCCCCCTTTCCCCGTCTTCTTGCAAGTGCCCATCGATCCACGAATGGATCAATAAATTGTGGTACTTGTATACCATGGAATATTACACAGCCTTAAAGATGGTGACTTTACCTCCTTCATATTTACATGGATGGAGCTGGAACACATTCTCCTTAGCAAAGTATCTCAAGAATGGAAGAAAAAGTATCCAATGTATACAGCCCTAATATGAAGCAAATTTATAACTTTCATGTGAAGGCTACAACCCAATTATTGCACAAGAAGATGGGGAAAGGGGAGAGGGAGGGAAGGGGACGGAGAGGGTGGCGGGAGAGAGGATAAAGGGTGAGATCACACTTGAGGTGCATCTTTGAAGGGTCAGGAGAAAACTACTAAATGCAGAACA
>CAUYON010168330.1:0-20627 GCA_963573935.1 Arctocebus calabarensis
CGTGTGTAGTCCCAGCTACTTGGGAGGCAGAGACAAGAGACTCGCTTGAGCCCAGGAATTGGAGGTTGCTGTGAGCTGTGATGCCACAGCACTCTATCCAGGGTGAAAGCTTGAGGCTCTGTCTCAAAAAAAAAAAAAAAAAATGTATATCTATATAATGAAGCATTATTCAGCTATGAAAAGGAATGTAATGTTGATAAATGCTACAATATAGATAAAGCTTGAAAACGTTATGCTAAATGAAGGAAGCCAGTCACAAAAAAAGCACATATGATATGATTCCATTTCTGTGAAATATCCAGAATAGGCAAATCCGTAGGAACAGAAAGTAAACTTGTAGTTAGTTGCCTAGGCCTGGTAAACATGACATGATTGCCAGTAGACGTGGAATTTCTTTGGGGGAGATGAAAATGTCATAAGATTGCTTGTGGTGGTGGTGGTATAACTCTGTAAATAAACTGAAAGCCATTGAATTGTATACTTCAAGTGGGTGAATTGTACATTATGGGAATTGTATCTCAATAAAGCTGGTATTTTTAAAAAAGAAGATAGCCAGAATCACATTCTTTTTTTTTTTTTTTTTTTTTGGAGACAGAGTCTCACTGATTTGCCCTGAGTAGAGTGCCCTAGTGTTATAGGCTCACACTAACCTCAAACTACTGGGCTCATGCCACCCTCTTACCTCAGTCTCTCAAGTACAGGCACCCACCACAACACTTACCTAGTTTTTCTATTTTAGTAGAGACAGAGTCTTGCTCTTGCTCAAGGTGATCTCAAACTCTTCACCTCAGGCAATCTATCTGCATTGGCCTCTAAGAATGCTAAGATTACAGGCATGAGCCACCACCCAGCCCAGAGTCAATTCTTAAATACTGTGCTAGGAATTTGAGATTTGTTCTATAGATAAAAGAAAAGCCAAAACTTGAAGGGAATGATTAATTGGGTTAATACATGCTGAATGCTTACAACAGGGCTTGGCATATAGTAAGGACTCAAAGATATTGTTCTTATTATTGTTAATAAGAACAGATTTATATTTCAGATTTATGTTGTAGAAAAATCATACAGGCTACAATATGGAGAATGGATTAAAGAGGGAGTAGGCAAGACCGAAGGCTTATAATTCAAGGAAGAGTTGATGAAGCTACAACTATGGTATTTGGGATAGATTTGCAGTACCATTTCACAAAATTGATTGGTTTGTTGTCACAGTAGGTGTTTTCTCATTGGTTTATTTGGCTCCCACCTTTTCTTGACAGAAGCAATACAAGAAGCCAGGCATCTCGCCATGAAGAGCATGTTCAGAACATCCGCCGATTTCATGAATCCCTGCAGCAGGGAGAGGCGCTCTTGCCATGTGACAAACTGACCACCCCACCTTTGTCCTCCCATACCTCCATTCTGACTTCTCTCAGGTGAGGCTCTCTGCTGAGAAAAGACAAAGGAAAGTATTGCAGGGCACAGCGTGTAAATGGGCAATGGCAATATGCATACTGCTTTTCCATCAGCTACCATCACCCTGGGAGGTTTAGTAGAAGGCTCTTGTGCATGTCAGTATCAGATTGGACCCCAGAGACTTATAGGATCCCTCCTAGATGAATCTGACTCAGGTTGACGCCACCTACAAATAAGGAAACTTTCAGTTGTTCACCAAAACTTAATAAACCACCCCCACATCTATATAGCCTCACATCCTCTTTACCATTCACCAAGCCTGATCCTCCTCTCTGTCCTAACAACCACTGACTTCCTCTAGAACAGCATCTGTTTTATTAACTCTTTCTTTTTCCTTTCTTGGTATAGTTAGCATATGACCCAGAGAATCACTGTGAGAATTGAAAGGGCTCTTATCAGCCCCTAGGTTATCGAATGAGAAGTGTGATTCGGTAGAAAGAACTTGGCATCAGAGTCAGATAAACTTGACCTCTATTCCTGGTTCTGCTATCTTAGTAGAGGAGATGGCTATGTTGCCAAGTAATCATAATGCAGAGAGGTAAGAGATGCAGGTTTATTGGTCAAGGGTAGACAGAGGAATGAATAACATTCTGTGTTGTTCACAGAAAGTTTTAAAGAACTGGCCTTTGAAGGAACAGGTCAACAAATGTGAAGGATATTCTTTACAGAAAGAACATATGCCAAGGCCCAGGGCATGAAACAAGAAGTCAAGTTTGGAGAACTGTCAGCAGTGCAATAGGGGTCAAGGAACTTAAAAATCATGCTACAAGTTTGACTCAGAATTATTTTCAAGTGCAAAGCGATGGGGAGAGGGAAGAAAGAAAGTGTGAAAAGTTTGAGGAGAAAAAAGTTTAAAAGATTTTATATTTGAGAGCTTGTTCAGAGGTCCTACCTGGGGGAACACAGCTACTCATTCATTGAAGAACCCTTGACTAAAGAACAGTCCTCCTCTCTTAAGGAAAATCATCTTCTTCCACTGAGGGTGCAGCTTCAGGAAGGATGCACCTGAAGTAGAGAGGGAGGATAAGGATTTTATGTTTGTAAAAACCAGCCTGTACTTTGGTTAGGTTAAAGGAGACAAGTTAAAAAAGGATTGAACTGGCTCGGCGCCTGTGGCTCAACAGGCTAAGGCGCCAGCCATGTACACCTGAGCTGGCGGGTTTGAATCCAGCCCGGGCCCGCCAAACAACAATGACGGCTGCAACCAAAAAATGGCCGGGCGTTGTGGCAGGCACCTGTAGTCCCAGCTACTTGGGAAGTGGAGGCAAGAGACTCGCTTGAGCCCAGGAACTGGAGGTTGCTGTGAGCTATGATGCCACAGTACTCTATCCAGGGTGACAGCTTGAGGCTCTGTCTCAAAAAAAAAAAAAAAAGGATTGCACCGGGGTGGCGGTATGGCTCAAGGAATAGGACGCTGGTCCCATATGCTGGAGGTGGCAGGTTCAAACCCAGCCCTGGCCAAAAAAAAGTGGGTGGCGCCTGTGGCCTAGTGTGTAGGGCACCGGTTTCATATACCGAGGGGTTCCGGGTTCAAACCCAGCCCCAGCCAAACTGCAACAAAAAATAGCCAGGCATTGTAGTAGGCGCCTGTAGTCCCAGCTACTCGGGAGGCTGAAACAAGAGAATCACCTAAGCCCAAGAGCTGGAGGTTGCTTTGAGCTGTAACACCACAGCAGTCTACCAAAGGTGACAAAGTAAGACTCTGCATTCAGATTCTCATCTTCAGAATACTAAGAGGAGGCTGGAGACTATTTAAGTAAAACCATTCCCAAGTTACCTATATTTTATTGGGTCATTCACATAACATATTGGAAAAAAGAAGAAGCACTTCCTTGCCCTAGAGTAGGTTTTCCCAACATGTTGGACATTCTGGCCAGATATTTTATTGTAGGAGCCAGTCCTGTGCATAATAGGACATTAATCAGCATTCCTGGTTTCCACCTACTACATACCAGTAGCAGCCCTCCCTCAGTTGTGACATCCAAAAATGTCTCCAAAGACTGGGTGCTGTGGCCCATACATGTAGTTCCAGCACATTGAGAGGCCAATGTGGGAAGATCGCTTGAAGCCAAGAGTTCAAGAACAGCCTGGGCAACAGAGCAAGACCATATCTCTACTAAATAAATAAATAAATACAATTTTAAAACACATAAAATGTCTCTAGACATTGCCAAGTGTCCCCTAGGGGACAACATCACCCTAGAGCAGTGGTTTTTAAAATTTAGTGTATAGTCAGAATCACACAAAGGCCTTATTAAAATACTGGTTGCTAGGACCAATCCAGACAGGTTCTGATATAGAAGGTCTAGGATAGAGCCTAAATCTGCATTTGTAACAAGTTCTTAGGTGATGCTGATGCTGCTAGTCTAAACTAGGCTTTGAGAGCTACCATCTTAGAGGATTCTCTACCAAATGCAGATGAAACAAGATAATATCAATTTGCATTGCCTCCTTGGATTCAGAGAGCCCTAAAACTGCTTCATTTGAATTACAGCTATGAGGTTTGAAGGGCAAGTATCAGTAAACTTGTTTCACAAATGAGAAAATTACAGGTTGGTGTTAGTAGGTTGTTATGCTCATACCCAGAACCTTTGACAGGAACAGTGGGTTTGGATGTTTCCTAAAGTTGCACCAAGTTTGTTAGCATGTTCCTGCTGCAGGTTCACCTGGCATACACCAGGTCATAGACACTTTAGTGATTTGATATAGTCTTGGCCTCTAGTGATCAAATAAGGATCAGCTTTGTCCTCCAATTTTATTTGGATTTGACTTGGAGACATGCAGAGACTGTTCCCAACAAAAGGTTAGAAGACTTTCAGTTCACTTCACAGGTATTTAGTGTCTGTGTTGTGCAAATTGTGTACCAGTCACATTGAGTGTATTAGAGAAATGGAGAAGTTTGAGATAGTATCTTTTATTCCCAGATGCTCATGGCCTACTTAGAGAGACTTGTACTAACAACGAGTAAATGAAGGGAAAACCTAAGACAGACAGTGTGTTGGAAATGATGAGAGAAAAAGAGCTTAAGGGAGAGATAGCCCAACAATTTGGGGTAATAGACTTTGAAAAGAAGAAATATGAGCTACAACCTTAAAAGTTGAATGAAATAGGGACAAAGGAAGGAGTAGCTTTAACTCAGGTTCCAGTATGTTGCAGAGCCCATCTCTAATCATAGAAAAAACACAAAACTTGGAGACCCAAATTCTACATAGCTACATATTGGTTCCTACTCCATATAAATTACTTAAATTCTCTGAACCTCAAGTTCCTCATTTGTAAAATAATAATCACTGGTCTCATTTAGTTGGATGAGAATTAAACAAGATAATGGATTTGAAAGCATAAAAAAACAGGCTGGGTGCGGTGGCTCACACCTATAATCCTAGCACTCTGGGAGGCCAAGGCAGGTGAATAGCTTGAGCTTACGAGGTCGAGACCAGCCTGAGCTAAAGTGAGACCCTGTCTCTACTAAAAATAGAAAAACTGAGGCAAGAGGATCACTTGAGCCCAAGAATTGGAGATTGCTGTAAGCTATGATACTATGGCACTCTACGCAGGGTGAAAGCTTGAGACTCTGTCTTCTCTCTCTCTCTCTCTCTCTCTCTCTCTCTCTCTCTCGTCACTTATTCATGTCCATTTATCCATACAGCATTCTTTTGTTTTGTGCCAAGCATTATGCTGGATGCAACGGATGTAAAGGAATCAGCACATGGCTCACTGTACATCAGGGAAAATAAATGTGAATTAAACAAGTGATGTGGTAGAAGAGTACAGAAAGAACTGCAGGGCACAGACAAGGCGCCCATAAGCTCCTTAAGCCAATTGAGAGGGGTCAAGAAAGGCTTTTTTTTTTGAGACAGAGCCTCAAGCTGTCACCCTGGGTAGAGTGCTGTGGCATCACAGCTCACAGCAACCTCCAATTCCTGGGCTCAAGCGAGTCTCCTGCCTCCACCTCCCAAGTAGCTGGGACTACAGCCGCCTACCATAACGCCCGGCCATTTTGGGGTTGCAGCCGTCACAGTTGTTTGGCGGGCCTGGGCTGGATTTGAACCCGCCAGCTCAGGTGTACATGGCTGGCGCCTTAGTCGCTTGAGCCACAGGCGTCAAGCCCAAGAAAGGCTTTTTAGAAGAGGTCACTTGCATGAAAGATCAGGGATGATTATGAGGTAGCAAAGGACAGTGTTAGCCCACAGTAGGACTTTATTCTGTCAGTAAAGGCTAGAATGATAGTCAAGAATAGTTCTAATAGAAGGAGGTGGAATTTTTGCTGAACATCAGAAGAAGAACCACATTAGACAAACAGTAAGGGAGAGAGATTTGTCTCCAGCACTGGGAATGCAGAGAAGTGAAGATAAATTGGTGGATTAGAGAGAGGGGACCCTGGTATTAATAGACCAAGTCAGAGATACTAAGGTTTTGTCTCAAGTGGTAGAATGTCCAGGGGACATAAAGTGATGTTTATAATCTCTGTGTATAACTCTTTTGTCTTTTCTTTTTTGTTTATAGGAAGAATCTGAATGAGCTTGATCAGATCCAACAATACTTCAGCCAGAAGCTCACCAAACCTTTCCTACCCCTCAGCCCTCAAACTCATACTGCCACCTTGCAGTGCCAGGAGAGCTGTAAGGACCCTGTTGTGCGAGGAGCCAACAGCCTAGACCCTGAGAGCCAGTGCATCCTAGAGAAATCCAATAACCTGATATTGCAAGTCAGCTCCTTAATCACAGGTATGGCTCAAGTTCTTCTTGAGAAGTTATGGTCACTAGATGCTAATTCAAAAACATTTGAATGTCTGCCCTCAGATTAGTCTCATAACAAATAGAGACCAATGGTTTTCACTGTCTTCCCCCTCCTTATTATTTTTTTTTTACCATCTTCCTTTTAAAAGAAGGGACATTGCTCGGCGCCTGTAGCACAGTGCGGCAACAGCCAAATACACCAAGCAGGTTCAAACCCGGCCCAGGCCAGCTAAACAACAATGACACAACTGGAACAAAAAGTAGCCAGCCGTTGTGGCAAACACCTGTAGTCCCACTTACTTGGGAGGCTGAGGCAAGAGAATCGTGTAAGCCCAAGAATTTGAGGTTGCTGTGAGCTGTGACGCTATGGTACTCTACCGAGGGGAACATAGTGAAACTGTGTCTCAAAAAAAATAAAAAGAAGGGATACTGTCCACACATAAACCTAGGACAATGGAAAGAGCACTGGATTGAGCCTGTCCTTGGTGGCCTTCTGACACAGACTTGTATTTAACTCTCAGCATGTCTTTTCTCATCTTGAGCTTCACTTTCTCCAACCACAAAAAGAGAAGGTAGATTAGATGAGTGGTCCTCATTAGCAGTTCTTGAACTTGTGCCACTCTCTTTTGAGAAAAAAATCAACTACAAATATATTTAAAGTTCTAATGCTCAGAGCCTAGAAATTTGCAATTTTGACAAGCTCCATAGTGATTCTGGATGTTGGTGCTCCATAGTCCAGCCTTTGAAAAATCCCGTAAAGCAGTGTTGCTCACTGTGGCTGCATATTGGAGTTATCGAGGGAGCTTTTAAAAATCTCCATGCTGGGTAGCGCCTGTGGCTCAAAGGAGGGGGGCACTGACCCCATATACCGGAGGTGAAGGGTTCAAACCCAGCCCCGGCCAAAAACTGCAAAAAAAAACAACTCCATCCCGGGCGGCACCTGTGGCTCAAGGAGTAGGGCGCCAGCCCCATATACCAGAGGTGGTGGGTTCAAACCCCGCCCCAGCCAAAAACTGCAAAAAATAAAAAATGTCCATGTCCAGCCCAGACTATAGGTCAGTAGACTCTGATGTGACTCCCTAGGTAATTCTATTGTGTGGTCAAGGCTGAGACCACTCCAGAGCAAGTATTAACAAACTTGCCTGAGCATAAAAATCACCTGGGGTCTCTCTCACCTTTTCTCCTTCAGGAAAGGGACCCACTTTCAAGTCTCTTTGGAAGTGCTCTAAACTTTGTCTTTGTTCTTCCTAAAAAAAAATCCTTCTGAAAAAAGAAAAAAGAAGAATCACCTGGGACACTTATCTTGAAATATAGATTTCTGAGTCCTGCTCCATTCTACTGAATCAGGATCCAGGGTAAAGACCTGGAAAAATTTTTTTTTTTTTTTTTTTTTTTTGCGGTTTTTGGTTGGAACCGGGTTTGAACCCGCCACCTCCGGCATATGGGGCTGGTGCCCTACTTCTTTGAGCCACAGGCGCCGCCCAAGACCTGGAAATCTTTATCAGGCAGGCTCTGGGAATTGTTGAGAAATCAACTAGCTCAGCATCTTTAGCTCCCCCTTAGTGTTCTTTTTTTTCCAAACAAAATGGGTAGATTTTACACAGAGATGAATAAGTTCAATTTTCTGTTTAAAAATGGGAGTGGTGGCTCAGCACCTGTGTCTCAAGCCACTATGGTGCCAGCCACATACACGTGAGCTGGCAGATTCAAATCCAGCCCAGGCCTACCAAACAGCTTCAATGACAACTACAACCAAAAAAATAGCCAGGTGTTGTGGCAGGCACCTATAGTCCCAGCTACTTGGGAGGCTAAGGTAAGAGAATCTCTTGAGCCCAAGAGTTTGAGGTTGCTGTGAGCTGTGACACCACAGCACTCTACCCAGGGTGACAACTTGAGACTCTGTCTATAAATAAATAAATAAATAAATAAGGTGGGTGTGTGGAGACATCCTGGTTGATGTTAGGTACAACCCTTTCTACCCTCTTCTCCCAGATACTTACTGTGTTGGAATCCAGAGCCCTAGATGCATACTCTGTTTTTGACTTCCACTTGGTTGGGAACATTCATTCAACTATTCACTGAGCACCAAAAATATCGGTTCTGTTATGTTATTAGTTCTAGAAGGATACAGTAGTATGTAGGGCAGGTATCGTCTCTGCCTTCATCAAGCTTATATTCTGTAGTCAACTGAAGAAAATTCTCCCCAGGAAGAAGTGTAAGAGTAAAAGAGGAGGCTTGTTCCAGGCAGAAATAGGAACAAAAGCAGGGACTTTTCTAAAGGGTGGGAAAAAAGAATTAAAGGATTGAAGCTGTTGGGTCTTGAAGCCAAACTTGGGAGGTTAATGTTTACCCTGAAAGAAAATAGGAGTTCTGAGCAAGGGGATGACAGAATGAGAACTGATTTTCATAAGGACAAGATGAAGTTGAAAAGGGAAAGATGATTAGATCAGGGAGAAGCCAGTTTTAAAAGGAAGAAAAGCCTGCTACTGCTTCCATCATGATTCAGTATACTTTTTTGAAAACGTGGATATGAGCTAAACTTGAGAATGAGGTAATAAATAGGGTTTCGTTTATGCCACAGCTATGTACTAGACCCTTCACTGGATCCTAGAGATAGAACATGAATCAGACTTGTGGTCTCTACCCTGAGAAACTCATAATCAATGGGAGAAACATACAGGCAGTTACAGAATAGCGTGTTCTTAATTAAATGCTCCCTTACAGAACAAAGCCATTTAGCAATCCCATTCAGCTGGGCATCTGGGAAGGCTTCCTCAAGGAGGTGCAATAGAGTAGGGCCTTGGAGGCTGGGCTGGTTTATTAAAAGCAAAAAGCTTTTTTTTTTTCTACCTTTCTGCTCCAAAACAGAAAGGGTAGTTCAGACCAAAGGATCAGGATCCACAGAGTCTGCTTCCTGGTGCCTGTTGCTATTGACAGGTAGGGATGTTCCATTTTCATACATTTACTCTTTACCTTTTGAAGCCTAAGAATTGTCAGTGTATTAAACAGCCAGCACCTGCGGTAAGCTGAGCCCTTTGTTAGGTGCTCTGAGGAACAGTGACCCCCTCCTAAGAGTCAGATTTGCCTCCAATTTCTAACTTTCTCCTAAATAATCATGCAAACATACATAGTTTACTAGACCTGTTTATTAATGAATTCACTCATATTTTATCTCAGGAATAATTTCTTTTAATTTCAGACTATTATGGGGTTACAAATGTTTTGATTACATGAATTTCTTTTTATCCTAGCAATAATTTGAGATGACTAGTAGCTTCTATTTATTAAGTGCCTATCTGTGTACTACAGTGTATGCCCATTTTTTTCGTGTATACTGTAACCCTGTGAAATGGGTGGTTTTAATAACCAAACAGGTTCAAAGAGGTTAGATTGCTGATCACAAAGTTAACATGAGACAGTTGAGATTTCAACTAAAAAAAAGAAAAAATAGGCTCGGCGCCCATAGCACAGTAGATATGGCCCCAGCCACATACACCAAGGCTCGAACCCAACCGAGGCCAGCTAAACAACAATGACAGCTACAACAACAAAAAAATAGCTGGGCATTGTGGTAGGCTCCTGTAGTCCTAGCTCCTTGGGAGGCTAAGGCAAGAGAATCGCTTAAGCCCAAGAGTTGATGTTGCTGTGAGCTGTGATACCATAGCACTCTACCAAGGGCCACATAGTGAGACTCTGTCTCAAAAAAAAAGATTGACTAACTGCAAAGCCCATGCTCTTTCTAACACCCCTGCTACCTCCATTTTCTCTATAAAACTCCCTTGTCTGTCACAGGGATAATAGATATTTTCTTGCTTTTATTTTCCAAGTAAATTAGGTAGTTTTAATAACTGTCATCAAATAGGTAAATAAGTGGATTCTCATTTTGGTTTTTAATATAGGTAATAACTGAAGTAAATGGAAGCATGAACATGCCCACCAGGACTCCCAGCTCCCAAGAATTCCTGAGCAGGAGCAGATAGTCACTGAAAGCGTTTCCACAGATGTATCCACAACTATAAATAGTTTAGATTTTGGTCCTCTGATACTAGAATAAAGTACTAGAAATTGTACTGCCTTGAATATAGTTTCACTGACTCTTGGGTGGTTTGTTCAAAGTCTGATTGCAAGAATACTTCTGATGGCTGGGTGCAGTGGCTCATGCCTGTAATCCTAGCACTCTGGGAAGGCCTACATGGGAGTATCACTTGCGCTCAGGAGTTCAAGACCAGCCTGAGCAAGAGTGAGACCCCATCTCTACTAAAAATAGAAAAATTAGCTGGGTGTAGTGGTAGGCACTTATAATCCCAGCTACTCGGGAGGCTGAGGGAGGAGGATCACTTGAGCCCCAGGAGTTTGAGGTTGCTGTGATCTAGTCTGATGCCACAGCACTCTAGCCTGGGCAACAGAGTGAGATCCTATTTCAAAAAAAAAAGAAAGAAAAGAAAAGAAAAAGAATACTTCTGAAGCTAGAGGCTAGCAGGGGAAACTTGAGTGGTCTGTGGCCCTTCCATATAGTAAGAGTGATATCTGTTGCTGTTCAGATCTGCAGACTATCACCAGGAATTCCCAAGCAGCTTTGAGTTCTCATCGAACCAGGAGTAAAAAAAGCAAGGTCACTACCCTTCCAGATGCTCAGGACACAGAAGTCATGCGGGAACGAAGCACAACTCCAGACAAGCCACTGGCAGGAGCTCCAGATGAAGACACAAATTCCTTACCTCTCCCCGCTCTTAAAGAGACTTCAAATAGAGAAAGAATGCTCCACAAGTCACTAGGGCATACATTCCCCTTTGTAGGGATGCAGAGCAGTGAGGACACTAAGCCAGGCCTGGTTTACAGTGATGAGGACTATGAAGAAGACATTATTGAGCCCAGGACCTTAAATGAGATCACCAATGTGACAGACAGAACTAGCCCTTGGTCCAGTTTCGTGTCAGACGCGAGTGAGATCATCAGCCCTCAGCCTGATGAAGTACAGAGGAAAGACCCCTCTTATACTTCTCCAGAGCCTTTCCCCAAAGAGGAAATCAAGACTGCAAGCAGCTTTCTGTCCATCCCTGAAAAGGCCGTCAACCCTGACCTGCATAAGCACAGTTCTCTTAGCCCAAGTCTTCTTGCTTGTGAGGATGGGACCTCTAAGGCCAGGTTTGGTGAGCCTACCTCAGCTGACCCTCAATTCATCTCATGCCTGACACTCTCAGGAGCCCAACAGAGCAACGCTTTTGGTGGTTGGAGTTCACCACAGGGGGATCAGGACAAGGAGCCCACGCCAGAGGCCCAGACTGAGAATGAAGCTGCCTCCAGTGAGTTTAGTGATTCAGCTGATAGCTTCGAGAAATTCCCTCTACACCTGGCTTCCCAGAGCAAAAGGGAAATCCATAA
The DNA here is from genome assembly GCA_963573935.1 of Arctocebus calabarensis. Taxonomy (NCBI): domain Eukaryota; kingdom Metazoa; phylum Chordata; class Mammalia; order Primates; family Lorisidae; genus Arctocebus; species Arctocebus calabarensis. The sequence goes on from CAUYON010168330.1 coordinate 11,577, forward strand.
GAGGCCAACCATTGATGACTCTGACGTCAGTCAGAAACAGGTGACTACTGGATCAGAGACATCCACAAGGCAGAGCGTCCTTCTGTATCCTTTGGTGTTTCCCACAAGTGACCCCTTTAAGCCACCTCCAGGCATTTTGGATGCTGGTACTTAGGCTAACCTAGTGTGAGTATGAGCTGTGGCTACCCTGATGGAATGCACTGGGAGGACATGGGAAGACACTCCAGAACACTCACCTCCATGACAGGTGCAACAATTCTCCCATTAACACCACACCAGTCCTCAGAAGCAGAATGCTCTGAACTGGGTTTAGGTGTTGGTAGCACATATATTGGTCTAGCCTACTCTGATTTATCTCATTTGTCCTTTGGGTATTTTACCACTTGAAGTCAGGGCTTTGGATCTAAGCAATGAATTTGAAAGAGACGTGAAGGCTCGGTGTCTATAGCTTAGCGGCTAGGGCACTAGGCACATACATCAGAGCTGGCAGGTTCGAATCCAGCCCTGGCCTACCAAACAAAAACAACTATAATAAAAATAAAAAAAAAAAATAGCCGGGCATTGTGGTGGGCACCTGTAGTCCCAACTACTTGGGAGTCTGAGGCAAGAGAATCACTTAAGCCCAAGAGTCTAAGGTTGCTGTGAGCTACAGTGCCATGGCACTATTCCAAGGGTGACAGCTCGAGACTATCTCAAAAAAAAAAAAAAATGAAAGAGACATGGAGAATGTAGAGAAAGAAAGAAGATAACCCAGGGATTGAGCATTTGCTATGTGCCAGGCACATTAAATACATTTTTTCAGTCATCACAAGTCATTATGTAGGTATCATCTCTATTTTGCATGTAAAGAAAAAGGCTCAGAGTTATAGTGACTTACCTAAGATTCAATTTTTTATAAAAATCAAGTGTGAAGCTAAGCAGAAGTAAGCACCATGGAGATGGACTTGCCCAGGCCCCCAGTATTGCACTGTTGATGGGAATAAGAGGCAACTGGCATTGTCCCCTCACTCCTTTGAAACACAGACTAACCTATGGAGAAAGAAAACCACTAGGACCATCTGTAGCCTAACCAGCTGCTCAGGTCAGCTCACCTGTTATTACCCCAACAACAGGTAGGAGTTATTGCATTGCTGGTAGGTGAAGCAGGCTACTTTGCTGATGAGAATCTTTCTCTGCTAGAAATCAGAGGACCTGACTTTGACCCTTCCAGACCCAGCTTGTTATTATTTGTGTGTCTTCAGGCATATATTCAACTTTTCTGAGCCTGTTTCTTCACTTATCAGATGAAGTTAATAATCCCTTACCTACCAGATAGCAAGCTCCCACAGGTCAGAAACCTTGTCTTTCTCTATGTCCCCAGAACATAGCATTGAACAGAGAAGGGATCAATAAATGTCAGTTGAACTGAACCATCACAATTTCACAGCATTGTTAAGAAAATCACATGAGGCTCGGTGCCCATAGCATAGTGGTTACAGTGCCAACCACATATACCAAGGGTGGTGGGTTCAAACCCAGCCCGGGCCTGCTAAACAACAATGACAACTGCAACCAAAAAATATCAAGGCATTATGGCCGGTGCCTGTCGTCCCAGCTACTTGGGAGGCTGAGGCAAGAGAATCACTTAAGCCCAAGAGTTTGAGGTTGCTGTGAGCTATGACACCACAGCATTGTACTGAGGACAACATAGTGAAACTATCTCAAAAAAAAAATCAAATGAGTGGAAACATTTGTACACACAGTGTGATTCTTGATATAAGTCAGAAAAACCTGAGAGTCAGAGGGTAGGCTCAGGAAAGGCATAAGCATGGCATGTCTTGAGGCTGGGCACTGACAGCAGACACCTCAGTGAAGTTCTTCCCTGGCCTTACTCATCCTGGCTTCTGGTGTTTCCACCTTCACAGTCAGTTTAGTTGTGCTCAGAATATGGTTGATGGAGGAGCTACCACATGTGCCCAGACCCTAATAGCTGCTTTAACTCAGGTCTTCCCAACCATTCCTTCAGATGTAAGTAGTAGAACAGATTTGAATCAAGACCTTACCTCAAAAACTTCCCATTATGAGATAGGAGACTGTCAAATAAACAGATAATGACAGTTTATTGTTCCAGATGCTATGGTGAGACGTGGACAAAACACTAGGAAGCAAGAGGAAGGAGCTGCCCTAATGGTGCTTGGAGATATCCCAGTAAGAGACACATGAGAGCAGACCTTAAAAATGTATAGGCATTATGTAGACCTAGAAACAAGGGAAAGTTCTAGTCAGGGAAAACTGTGTGTACAGAGCCTGGCCAGGGTAAAGAGCCCAGCCTGTGGGCAGTGGTTCACTCTAGCTAGAACCCAGGCATCAGTGAGATGGTAAGAGGTAAGACAGGGCCTGGATTCCTAAAGGATCTTAATCCTGGCTGAGATTCTTGGACTTCGTCCTATATGCAAATAAACACTTTCCTAATCTGTAACATGGAGATAATAGTACTTGTTGGGTGGATGTGAAAATTAAAATGAGTTAATGATATAAACTACCTTACTTAGTGCCTGGCATATACATAGTGTTTGGTAAATGTTAACTGTTAAGCAAGGATGTGATATGTTCGTATTTACATATTAGAAAAGTAGGCGGCGCCTATGGCTCAAAGGAGTAGGGCACCAGCCCCATATGCTGGAGATGGCAGGTTCAAACCCAGCCCCAGCCAAAGACTGCAAAAAAAAAAAAAAAAAAAGAAAGAAAAGCACCCAGTACCTCGTCAAGGGCAGATTAGATCAGGGGAGAAGCAAAGACACTAGTAGGAAACTTGCAATGGTAATATGAGATGAAGAAATTCTGACCTAAAGCTTTATAAGGAAGAAGAGGGGGATAGGTCATTATAGTTCAGGTATAATGTCAGCTACGATGGTAGCTGGAAATCAGTGAAGGAGCAGGGAGAGCATGGCAAGGGAAAACCACACACACACACTCAGACATTAAGGCACTCTAGTGTGAAAAAGGCAGGCAGGACAAGGTGCACCCACAGGGACATGAGAAGAGCTGGGCAGAGAGGTGGGAGAAGCAAGGAAGACATGTAGAAACAGAAGCTGCAGAGTTTTAGGAAGGAGCAGTCAGCGTGCTAAGCTGAAGACAGGTCCAGCAAAATGTGGACTGGCATGTGTTCACTAGTTTTAGCATTACGGAGGGTCTCACATTGGTGAGAATGGAAGCCAGATTCCATTGGTCAAGGGAACTAACAGGCAATTTTTTTCCCATACACTGGGGAGGCAAGAATAGTTGACATTTACTGAGTGCTAACCATAATAGACACAATTCTAAGCATGTTATGTATATTTATTTAACCCTCAAAACAGTAAGTACTAATGTATCTGTTTTAAAGATGAAGGAATTGAGGCATAAAAACTGAACTTTCCTAAAGTTAGCCATCTAGTAAGTGACAGAGCTAAGTGGTAACTGGAAGAGAATACAAGGTCATAGATTTGTTTGGTTTTTTCCCCTAAATGGAAGAAGCATTGAACATTTTAATAAAGCGAGGAGAAGGAACTTAAAAGTTGGTGAGAGGAGGTGGTTTGGGAGCAAGACCCTAAAGCAGACAGGAGGGAGTGGGCTCAGAAGGAGCCTTTGTGCTTCAAACTCAACCCTGACACCTCACAGCAAAGTTCTTCCTGCCCCATGGCATCAGCTAACTAGCAGTCTTCAGTGGTCAGAGCAGCAGCAACCTCTGGAGAAGGCTTGGGGGCAAAGAGTCTTTCCCTTTAAGATCTCTACTGCACCCTTACCTCTGTACACAAATCAGGAACTTGAAACAAAGCAGGAAATGGATGCATTTCATTCATTGAGTAGATAATTATTGAGCACTTAACTCAATTAAGTGTCTAATTGAGTGATACTTATTGAGTATCTCAGATATTACGCTAGGTGGGAATATGGCTCTGAAGAAGACAGAGATCATCTCCACCTCTTAAAGTTCAATATCTAGTATGGAAGAACAATGATAAAATAGAAAACCTGGTGAGCAAATTTGGATCAGAATCATACTTAGCTTATTAAACAGAAACAAAAAATTGGAACATAAAAATACTCTCCTTCACCCCCTCAAAGTTCAACCAAACCGTTGAACTTTGATTCAACTTTGATTTCAAATATTTGTGGAACATTATGTTCTCAGCATAATATTGAGTACCTCAAGAGTGTATGGAGAAGTGGGAGATAATGGTACCTGTCTTCTAGGGCTCACATCCAGATTGGGTGGACCTGCCGTGCCCTACTGCAGAGCCCTCATTCGTGGATGTGAACAGAGAATAACCAGGCAGGCCCTCCATCAGTACCAGGCTCCTACATCCACCCCTAGAGCGACATCCCCACTCCCATCCTGCCTGACTGGGCTCTAACAGGTCAGTTTCTAACCATGGGGCTTCTGAGCAAGTATCATTCAATGCATGCCACAAACAGCTGCATGTAGGTCTCCAGGGAAGTAATGAGGTAACTGAAGGAATTGACACTGCCTCTGTCATTGAAAAACTTTGGGAATATTGAGGAAAATAAACTGAGAATCATAGCAGACTATTCTAGGATGTGAGGAAGGAGGGATCACTGTGGGCTAAGATTAGGAGAGAGCTTCCTGGAGGAGGCAGGATTTGAACTGATCTGTAAAGAAAGCATAGACTGATTTGTTAGGAGTGAACATGACCTTCCATTCAGAGGGAACCACTTGAGCAAAGGATTTATGGGAAGGAATAAGTTGGGGTTAAAATATGAGTGGGGGCTCGGCGCCTGTGGCTCAACGGGCTAAGGCGCCAGCCACGTATATCTGAGCTGGCGGGTTCGAATCCAGCCTGGACCCGCCAAACAACAATGACAGCTGCAATCAAAAAATGGCCGGGCGTTGTGGCAGGCGCCTCTAGTCCCAGCTACTTGGGAGGCAGAGGCAGGAGACTTGCTTGAGCCCAGGAATTGGAGGTTGCTGTGAGCTGTGATGTCCCGGCACTCTGTCCAGGGTGACAGCTTGAGGCTCTGTCTCAAAAAAAAAACATGAGTGGGATAAAGTGAGTGGAGATGCTAGTCTCCACTAAAGGGGGCAGATGTCTCGGTATTTTTATCCTTTAACTACCATCATAGCCCAGAGCCCATTGTGGTACCCAACTTCTTTTTGCCTCCCCAACAGCTGGAGGCTTCCCTGCGGATGCTCTCAGTCTCTGCAGCTTTGCCACCACCTGCCACAACAGATGAGGTAAGAGAAGCCCCACCTGACCTCTCTCTTGCCTATAGAGTCCTCATTTCTTCCATTTTAAAAGTGTACACAGAATGCAGAGATAATGCTACCCAAGACCATCTTCCTCTGTAGCAGTGATTTTTTTTTTTTTTTTTTGAGACAGAGTCTCCCTTTGTAACCTTCAATAGAGTACCATGGCATCATAGCTCACAGCAACCTGATATTCTTGGGCTCATACAATTCTCTTGCCTCAGCTTCCCAAGTAGCTGGGACTACAGGCACCTGCCACGATGCCCGGCTATTTTTAGAGATGGGGTCTCACTCGTGCTCAGGCTGGTCTCAAACTCCTAAGCTCAAGCAATCTACCCACCTCAGCCTTCCAGAATGCTTAAATTACAGGCATGAGCCACCACGCCTGGCAGAAGCAGTGATTTTACTTTTTTTTCTTTTTCTTTTTTTTTTTTTTTTTTAGACAAAGTCTCACTTTTTCAGCCCTGATAGAGTATACTGGTGTCATAGCTTACAACAACCTCAAACTCTTGGGCTGAAGCAATTCTCTTGCCGCAGCCTCCCAAGTAGCTGGAACTACAGGCACCTGCCACAACACCCAGCTATTTTTAGAGATGGAGTCTTGCTCTAGCTCAGGCTGGTCTCTAACTCGTGACCTCAGGCGATCTGCCTACCTTGCCTCCCAAAGTGCTGGGATTACAGGCTTGAGCCACCACGCAGGCCAAAGCAGTGATTTTAAACTTCCATGGCACACTGCTGTGCCATGAGAGGATCTTAGATGTGCCTTGAAAATTTTTAAAAATCATTAATTGAATTATTTTTGGAAGAATTTCAAAGCACAGTAAGTATATTCTTTTACTCTTTTTTTGGAGCAATATAATTTAAGTGCTCCACAGGGATTTGCCTGTAGGTTCAAGTTTATGAACTTGCCTTATTTACCTGCCATGAGATAAAAAAGGTTGACAAACACTGCTCTAACATCTGCAGCAGTGGTCAGTCCTCAAGCTTGTTCTGAACATATTCTGTGGACCTAACAGTGGGCAAAGAACTCAAGAAAAGTGAGGAGGAACAAATGTATAAGAACAGGGTATTGGGAAAAAAACAGTGCATAAGCAAGAGGAAGCTAAGAAATGCACCGTGAGTGCTGTGGGAGCTCTAACTCAGCCACGTAGGTAGGAGCAGAGAACGCTTCTCATAGGAGATGCAACCTCAGGAGCAGGGCAGATGAATAAGATCCAATTGAAGAGAATAATATCAGTGGTATACCTATTTGTCATTTACAAAATACCTCATAACTATCCATCATTCACCTGAGTTTAGGGGATTGAAACTCTGGTAAAAATCCCCACTCTCCTGGCTCGATGCCTGTGGTTCAAGTATCTAAGGCACCAGCCACATAGGCCTGAGCTGGCAGGTTTGAATCCAGCACGGTCTGCCAAACAGCAATGACGGTTGCAACCAAAAAATAGCAAGGCATTGTGACAGGAGCCTATAGTCCCAGCTGCTTGGGAGACAGAGGCAGGAGAATCACTTGAGCCCAGAACTTGGAGGTTGCTGTGAGCTGTGATGCCACGGTACTCTACCCAGGGCGACAGCTTGAGGCTTTGTCTCAAAAAAAAAAAAAAAAAAACCCCGCTCTCATCTTTTCTTCCTTGGCATAACACCTGACCTTTCTTGCAAGTGACAAGAAAATAATAACTATTTTTTAGTACCTACCCTGTATCAGGCATTGTGCTAGGTGCTAAGCATATAGTATTAAATATAACAAACAAATTTTCTGTCTTCATGGAGCACAAATACTAGACAAAAAATAAAATACATACAGATTGTAATGAGTACTAGTGCTGTGATATAGAACAGGCTCTCTGAGGAGGCCTGTCATAGCTGGAAGATGCTCATGGTGGTGCTTACCATGTACCAAGCACTGTTCCAAGCATTTTGTATTAACTCATTTGATACTTTCAGATTTGAGAGCTTGGTGGTCATTGGTGATCTTGAAAGAGTATTGACAGTGATATGGTGTGGAGAAAGGAGCCATAAAGCAGTACTGTGTCCCAGGCACTATTCTAGGCCCTGGTAAAGTAGGCACAAAGCTCATGCCTCATGGCTTTAAAAACAAAATAACTGGGTGGCGCCTGTGGCTCAGTGGGTAGGGCACCAGCCCCATATACCAAGGGTGGTGGGTTCAAACCCTGCCCCGGCCAAACTGCAACAACAACAAAAATAACTGGGCAATGTGGCACCTGTAGTCCTAGCTACTCAGGAGGCTGAGGCAAGAGAATAGCCTAGGCCCAAGAGCTGGAGGTTGCTGTGAGCTGTGATGCCATGGCACTCTACTGAGGGCAACAAAGTGAGACTCTGTCTCTAGAAAGATAAATAAATAAAAATAAAAACAAAACTTCAGAAACTAATGCATGCTATGAATAAAATGTATTGGGTGCAGTAGTTATTGTTTTTTTGTTTGTTTGTTTGTTTGTTTTGAGCCAGAGCCTCAAGCTGTCACCCTGGGTAGAGTGCTGTGACATCACAGCTCACAGCAACCTCCAACTCCTGGGCTTAAGCGAGTCTCCTGCCTCCGCCTCCCAAGTAGCTGGGACTAGGGACTATAGGCGCCCACCACAACACCCGGCCATTTTTTGGTTGCAGCCACCATTGTTGTTTTATAGGCCCGGGCTGGATTTGAACCCGCCAGCTCAGATGTACGTGGCTGGCGCCTTAGCCCATTGAGCCACAGGCGCCGAGCCAGTAGTTATTGTTTTTAAGTACTTCATATGTATAAACTTATTTATTTCTTCCAACAATCCAAGGAGATACATACTATTGTTATCCTCAATTAATAGATGGCAGAAACCAAGGCTCAAAGCTTCACATACAGACCTATAAGGTATTTCTGTTTCTTTATATAAAGAAACTGATATGCATAAAGGCGATGTCACTTGCACAGGGTCACCAAATCAGTAAGTGACCCTACGCTTGGAACTCCAGACTCTGTATTTGTCCATCACCACCTGAAAGTCATGAACATGGCTTTCTGGTAAATTTTTGTAGTTGATTTGCTTTCTTTTAAATAGATTTCTTTTAGCAGTTAACATTTAAACATTTTATATGCTTTCCCACGGGCCACATTAATTAAAGATGGGGTCAGTCCAAAGTATCCTGAGAGCCCAGGGTTATAGTGCTAAATTGAAGCCATCAGATGTCTGATCCTTTTACTAGTTTTATTGCCCCTCTTTTCTCTAGCCACCCTCATCCAGCACCATTTTCAAGACATCTCTTTTATTTGGTACAGGGATCAATCTATGTTCCCACACATCTCAACTTTTATCAAGTTTATAAATCCCCTTCTAGGGAGGAGAGGTGCCAGATCCTGCCCAGGAAGCTCTGCAGTTTTGTGGCTTTTCTTCCTACTCTGGTTTGTGGTTACCAGCTCACCTCCTTCCTCTCTGCATCTTCTTTTGCATTTTCAGTACAAGCAACAGTTTATGTGTATGCTATGGTCATAAGTCCAAATTTTGGAGCAAGACATACACAAAGCAAAATACTAGATCTGCTAATAAGTAAGTGATCTTGGGTAAGTGGCTTGACTTTCTGAGAGTCAGTTTCCTTATAAGTAACATCAGGCCAATAATTCATACCTAATAGCAAGAATTACCCTAAACAAATAACCTAAATGCTTCTCAACCCAGGAATAGATTAATAAACTGTGGTATATGTATACCATAGAATACTATTCACCCATACAAAAGGTGGGACTTTACATCTTTTGTATTAACCTGGGTGGAGTTGAAACACATTCTTCTTTGCAGAGTATCACAAGAATGGAGAAGCAAATATCCAATGTATTC